>VBVR01003967.1:0-15785 GCA_011638315.1 Tetramorium parvispinum
ACATGTATTGGGTAAAATATTAATATTCAATAAAAATTAAAAAATTTCACAATTTATCTTCTGTACATAATCAATAATATATATACATATATATATATGTATATATATAGAAATAATGGTTTATTATATAATATATTATTATGTGATGAGATTGTATGCGGTAAACATAGAGTAAAAATTCATGAATCAAGAGGACTTCCTGATTCTGTAGCTATGAGGGTAATGAACTTTGAATACAAAGGTTAATGAACTTACGGTTCAAAGGACTCACGCGCTAATCGACAACATACCGGTAATGTAAACTTTCCTGTAATCGCAAATGAGTTACTGAATGCGCATATAATGCGATGCACTTTGTGTCCACATTATGTAACAGAAATCATTAATGTAGGTTCTTAAGCGTCCGCATGACGTTTAATAGCCAGTAGTAAACGACACATTAATGACTCCCGTATACTTCTATATAAAATGTAAAATGTCTCTCTGTGTATGTATATATACATATATATATATAAAATGTGTGTGTGTGAAATTATACGATGTTAACCGGGCAAGCATTCTTAACAAAGAATGCTTATGATCTACATAAAAATGCAAGCAATTTAGAATATTAGGCTGCATTCTGCGGTTCTTTGACTAACTATGCATAATAACCTTCTTAAGCTCGAAGAAAGCGTTATATTTTCAGAAAAGTTTGCGAGTGTGATATTTGCAATCTTATTTTATCTTATATTAAATAAAAATATTTTTTTACAAATAATATATACGGAGACGTTTATAAACATATAGTTGCTGTTCCGAAAGTTTGTTGCAAGTGTTCCAGGCTAATGGAGTGCAATCGCGTTTTGTTATTCACTGCTATGATTATGTTTCCTATGGGAACGAACTTTGCAAGCTCCTGAAAATATAGCAGGTTAATTTTGAAATATAAGCCCGGCACGGCAACGCCACGATAAGGCACCGCCCTGTCGGCTGCTGCATGAAGTCATCCGGTCTCCCGGTCAACGAAAAGTTTATGGGTATCATAAAAGGGAAGGAAAAAAACTCGAATTTCTGTGCGGTCAGCGGGACCCCAGATTGAACGAGGCGTGAAAAACGCGCGTATTTCGGTCATGAGTTACTTTTTACGCGCGTATATAAAGATCAATGGGACACGAACAAAATGGACATTCGAGGCAATACTCGAAAAATTCCTCCAATAAGGAGATGACGTCGACCGATAAATCGTGATAAAATTTTTGCGCGTATATATCATCTGTATAATCATGAATTATACAGATGTATGAAAATGTTTTGCGAAATGCCGTGAAAAATATTCGCACTCTCTCTTAGCACTTTGCATTTCCCGCGAATATATTTTATAACAGATCCATTTTATATTTTAAAGTGCTTACACGTTAATGAAATAATCGATGTTAATTCTCTACCGCGCGTTTAATTTGCGTTACATCTCTGTGTTGTCAGTATCGGTACTGTAATGTATGATATTGTAAAATCTACGGTCTGGAAACGTGTAATATTAATCGCTTGAATATGCAATTATCACTCTCCCGGCGCATAAAATTTTGTTTTGTATTATTATGTCGTGGCGCTCCGCGCCCCGTTGCAGACGCCGCATTAAACGGAACGATTCGGATGTGCCCGATCCATTTGTACGCGATATTAACGTTACCGCCTTTTCCGTCGGAGAATTGGTAGTAGAAACGATTGCGTATAGTCCGACGGGTAGGGAATAAATGCACGATTAGAGAAGCCGTCGGCTTCTCACCTTCCGCTGCGCGAGATACTTATACGCCGCTTCTGAATAATGCACGAACACCGGTAACCGGGAGCAACCGACGCGGTAATTACCGTCGTTCCATTGAAAAGAAGTTGGCTTGATCATAATTTCGCCATTAGCTGTTGGCGCGACGGCGGAGGTGAAGATCGAACGCGCCGTCCTAGGGGGAAGCGAGGGCGGAAAGGGAAAAGGGGAATCGGGGTGGGTAAGGGCGAGTAATTCGCGTAGGTACCGCCTGCAGATATTGCATTTTTATAAGGCGCACGCCCCGCTCTCCTTCTTCCGTCTTCCTTTCATCTCGTTCCATTTCTTTGTCTCCTGCCTCTCCCATCGTTCCGACGGCGTGGCGCGGCGGCGGCGTCCCGACGCGGCCAAAGTGGCCGCTAACGACGACGGCTTTATCGCGAAAAATAGAGTCATGGAAGCTGAACCAGCCACGTTCCATCGGTCAGAGGTAAAAGCTAACGCCCCGGAATGTGCAGCGTTTTCTCTGGGCGCGCTCCAACGGGCCCTCCCCGACGAAGTTAACAGAAAAGCTCGTTGCTGCGAGCGCGCGCGAGCTCGCGGAAAACGCTTGAAAAATACTCGATACCCGCCGATCTCTCGTCGGAAATTGGGCTCATTCGGATTGATTTTATCGCATCGCGCCGGTAAGACGCGAGTGAAATATTTCGCGCGTGATAAAGAGACGTAACTTCGCTGCTTCCTGCTTGATAGCGCGACTTTCGTATCAACTCTATTAGCGGCGAGGATTCTCGGTGTGCACTTGTTAACTTCACGTGTTACGCTGTTAGCATGCTAGAACTGATTAAACGCTATTTGCGATGAGTAGATGCACGTACTGATTGCGCAATGTTTGCATGACATCATGCGCATTCACGTGAACGTGGTATATCGTTGCGGTAATGAGCAGACGGCGAGCTATATGCTGTCACTTTGGGAGATGGCGCAGCTTCAAACAGACATGGCGAGACCCTCTTAATTTCTGTCTTAAATCCGCCGACTCGATACAGGTTTTCCTGCACTTCCGTTTGCGTTGCAAAACGAAGGGCAAATGAAGCTCTTTCCACATTCACGGGTCTAATTACAAGTACTTTCCTCCAGCGCCAGACTAGTCTCCGTCTCCGCTTAAAATTAAGCTGTCTCTCAAGAACTAACATAATTAGCAATCAACGCTCGTTTCGATTTTGCGTTGCACCCGTGTTTCACGGTAGATATGTATAGGAATTTGTATAAACACCAGTCTACGATGTCAAAAAGTGCGAATAGCATTAACAATAATATATTTATGTATTTGAATTTGAGATTGTTTATATGAAAATATTAGTCTTCTTTTTAATCAAATTGGCGTATTATAAGAAAAAGTAATAGGTTAAACTTGTACACTTTTTGAAATTCATTATTTTTACAGTTATACGAACAGGAATTTAATTTACTTGGTCTCAATTATTTAGTATCGATTAATTATTGATTGTAATTATTATTTTTATCTCAGATGGCGAGAAGTGTAATAGAACGCGCGACGCTTTAACAGTTTAACCACGGTGCTCATTTCCAGCACACAACTAAGTTGATTATGAACTTGTGTAGTTCTTGATTATGATAATTAATTCACTTACAACACAGAATAGTGGTTTCTATGTAGAGGCGTAATAAAGCCTTGGTGTGTGAAGCAAGAACAGTAGTTGCATCGCAGTTTACGTTTTTGTACAATTATCAATCTAGCGAAAGTTTCCTATGATTATATTAATACTTATATTAACACAAAAAAGTCATGTAATTGTCAAAAAAGAATTTGTTATAATTATTAAATATAATTCTTTTAGTAGTAAGTAAAGGGAATATATTTTTCGAAAATTTACCTTTTAATTTTCTCGAATTGTTAACAGAAAATAAAAATTTATATTTTATTTCGACTATATCTATAATCCCTACATTCTATGTTTTTTAATATTATTATCAGTGATTGTAACATGTTTGCGATTATTCGAAATATAGAATTTTTTCGTGGAAATCAGATTAAGATTTAAGATAAATTTGTAATTTCTTTTTTAGCCGCAAGATAAAAATGAAAAAGAGGGAAGAAGAGGGACAGGAGTTTATTTTGCATCCGCAGACTTCATTATCGTTCGTTGTATCGCTTGAAACAAGAGATGACTAGATAATTGGACATTTATAAAATCCAATGCATCTTGCGCATATTTAATTAGACTCATCATCAGTCACACGATGATATGTTACGTAAAGTTTATTGGATAAAATCAACATTGTCGTGCCGAAGTTACATTTATAATGAAAAAGAATGGAATTTTGATATTAATATAATAACGGTAATATTTTCTTGGTGATAATTTGATTTGACTCTGTCGCAGATATGATACTCTATTATCAATTGTGATAAGGTGCGAGGATTTCTAAAACGTCAAATTCTTCACTAGGGTGATTCAAAATGACGAGGACGTACGTTAAAAATGTATGCGCCACAGAAATTAATTAATTTATTTTCAAATATTAAACTCTATTGATATTATAATATACGTACAGTTGATAGAGTAGCTTTCAGGTACAAATCACGTTCACATTTTAATTGATTTTGAAGCAAAATTCAGATATATTTTAATTGATTTTGAAGTACATAGAACTTGTTTCAAGCGACAGAGTCATTGAATATGCATTCATATACTCTTGATGTTTTTACTGTATATTTACTGGTAACAAATAAAATTGCTGTAAAAATATGTCGATGAGAAGACCGTTACATTCACGATCAAACAGTACCACATGTGTTCTGCTTTTGATTCAATTTACTATTTAGCATTCTCTGGTTTTTGCAGCTAAATTTCACGAAGGAAACGTGAAATTCGGCCACGATTAATCTCATTCACGATGTTACTTGGAGAACCGGTTTTCGCGAAGCTCGAAGCACGGAAATCTCTTTTTCCGAGAAGATTGAGTTTCGTGCAGTAGAAACGGCGTGATATAGCATTAGCTGTCGATCGGATCCTATCATTCATTAATTAGTCCACCTCGCGATCCCCCATCGTAACGACTAATCCTCATTCTCCGAATCGACCGGCTTGGCCTATCTACGGGCACAGAGTTGAAGTAACGAGAGCGAAAGAAAAGCGGAATCGAAGTCGGGAGAAAAAGTGAGAATTAAAATGGTGCGGCGTGGAGATGGATAACGAGTTGAGAACGGGACGGGAGTTCTTGTTCGAAGGACGATCCTTCCACCTCGTTATCCTTCCTTCGGGTCCCGCGGACATCTTCAAGACGAGGAGCTTGATTTATTTCGCTCTTATCTCCCATCCCTCCCTTTCCTCCCCCATTGGATTCTGGAATCACTGAGCAAGGATTATCGTCAAGTTAGACGAACAAATCGAAACTTTTAATTTTTAATCTTTTTTCACCGGTGCTCCGCCCGCGTGGCTTTTGTTACTGGAAAATATACATCTTCCAAATCTGCTTTAACGAGCTTCGAGAAAAATGGAATCGGAAGATAAACGATACGATAACTTTACCTCCAAGTAGCGATTAAGTTTGCGATAATCTCTCTACAGTCTGGTGTCGCTAATAACAAAGTTTGTACATTTCTCTCCAAGTATTTAAGTACCAGGCAATGCGTTTCTTAATACATTGGTGATTATGACCTGATGTCCGCACTAATAAATATTAAATTATTGTGATGTAATAATTTATAAAGTAATTCACATTAAATTTTAAACTTTAATTAATATTGAATCATTCATTACTGATTAATAAATTATTAATTAATACTTTAAACAATTTTTAAACTTTCTTAAACTGAATGCCGATGTAATATTTGATGGATATACAATTTTAATGAAAAATATAATAATTTTTAAATTGAGGGGAAAATAATGAATGTTTAAGTGTTTGTTAATTCAATGCTTAAAAGGTAAATTGCGCCGAGATTATAATATCATAGCTCATAAAATCGGAAAACCATTTTGGAAATCGTTTGAAAGCACTATTCCGATAAGATACGATGATCCATTATACGGGTTCCATTTCGTGAAGCGTCGGTTCATATTGATTTTCGTGTATTTTCGCGGGAACTATCGTCGCTTCGTCGTTACTACGTCTTATCGTCTCGGGGGTTTGCTTCGTCTGGATGACGAAATAGGATTTGGACTTTAATGCGTTTTCCGCTGGATACATCCACGAATCGACAGTCACGAATTCGGCGCAGCATTACCGGTGCAGCAACAGAATTTCTCTCTTGCAATAAAATCGCCCGTGAAATATTTACACAACTCATGTTTGCGCTTCGGCCAGAATTTTCCCAACGCAACATATCGACTGACATCGACGATTACATCACAGTCTCTCCCAACACAATACATATCAGTTCGCTGTCATTGTTCATGACACGAATATATGACTATATATTTCATATTTCGGCAGAATAATCTCTACTTCCTAATTTTTATAATATTGTTTATTCAGAAATATGAAAAAGAATTATATACAATTACAGAATTATTTAGTATTATTTTTCTAAAATTTAATGTATCTACAAATACGTCTGACGTAAAAATTTGCAAACATGTAATAATAGCGTCTTATGAAATTTTTGTCGAGAAAAATAATTTCTTCTTATAATTACTTAAAAATCAGGAAGGATTATATATTTACAATTTTGAAACATATAACTTAATGTTATTTCCCTACGATTTAATGTACCTACAAATACGTATGATGTAAAAATTTTGAACCGTGTAATAAATGGCAGCTTCTTATGAAATTTTCTTGGAAGAAAAATCGCCAAATATGTTAGAACACCGGTAGTCGGAAAAAGATGTGACAGTCGTGAAAGACTTTTCCTTGTAATCTTTCCTTCTTGCCGGAGCAAAGAAGAAATAGAATCTTCATTGATCCCGACATGAGACCTTTCCTAGGTACGTGCTAAATATCAGAGGCCGAACATTATTCCCAAGTGCCGATCACATTTCATGGGCATTGTTCCCTTATTAGAAAACCTCGAGTCAGCGCCTGACCAATTCACCAGACAATACGTCGCCATCGATCGGCGAAGTAAACTTAATGTCACGGCCTGCTTTCTGCTAGAAATTGTATAGCGTGAAATAATTCGTTAAAAAAATAATACATACATATCGTTACGAAACCGTGCCGATATCTTCTAAGCGAAAGTGCTCTAACATATATTTTCTCGATAATTTATTGAAAAGTACATTCACTGGAGATCACAGTGATAAACCGATTACAGCAATCGTATCGGTTAGACCTCGACTCGAATGCCTTGCTTCTTATCGGCAACGGGTTTCAACGATGCGTCGCGACACCGACGCCAGTCGTCCCAGCGTTGTGTTTTTCATCGGCGAGGCGGCACACGTACGTTGCCACGGAAACGACAGTTGCCTCTAAAGTTTTTCGCCGTGACGAGAGATTTTTCGCGAGGATAAGTGAAAGACGCTATATCGTACGAAGTGCTGGTAGGGCTTCCTAACAACTTGGCCAATGTTATCACGTACACACACACGTACACACACGCACGCACAAACATAAGAGCACACGCATACAAAGCATCCTTTCTGCGCGTTCCACCCTCCCTCCTTCAGCCAGTGCGCGAGCCAATGTGTACACGCAGTTGTGAGTGGTGCGCACACTATCGCGGAAAACTTAGGCAGGACACGCGCATACACACAATCGCGTACACCAATTTCACACACAAAGCAACACATACACACGTACGTGTACACTCACACACACGATTGCGCTTTTACCCAGAGTGGCTTCCGGTTTCATGGGAATACAGCCGATAGAGCGTGGTGTCGGGTCTCCGGGGATGTTCGTCGGACAAATTTCCCTCCAAGATAAACTGTTCTACCCCCTAGGTAAGCCCCCGCATGTTTCTTAGAAAAATTTCCCCGGTATCCACAAATAACCCGACTACCCTGTTTCGACTGACCCGCGCTCCTCTAACCGGTCTACCATCCACGCGCTATCGTTAGCTCGCTGAAAACTTCGGGGGATAAAGAAAGCGCGGTGGTCAGATTGAGTTTTACGCGATCGGCCACTTTCCGCAGAAGCAAATTTCCATTTTGCTTGCCCAACAGGACTTTATGTTGCCCGTCGGGTTCCTTTTTCGGCGCTCTCGCTCTCCCTCGGGAAATCGTACAAGAAATTGAGCGAGGGGGAGGGGTGTGAGGGTGAGACGAAATATAAATGCCGTTGGATTCCGGAAAACCAAGCGAAATCGAGCAATATTATTCCATCTATTCGAAGAGAGATAAGCCAATATTAGCGATTACGAATCAGCTTTATAAAATTCCTTCTTTATAAAACGCTTGTTACAAAGAGAGAATGGAATATATACTTGCAAATACAATACTTGCATATTTTTGCATATAATTGAGAATGCAAACTGAAATTATTATACATTTTATAAACTAAGATTTAATTTTATATATGTGTGTATTTATGTGTACGTGGATGTAATATATTATACATATTTATATATAATTAAAGTGCACGAAAATACGTTATCTTAATTTGAAAAAAGCATGCCGTTTGCTCTTCATTTCACGACGCTCGTAAGATAAGGAAAAATGAGAGCCAGGAGGAAAGATCTCGAGTTGAGTCGTTTTTTTTAATCGATTGTCTCTCGCACGCGTCGGCTTGCACGTCGACTATGACTACTACGAGTTTCGGTATAATTACACAGCTCGCGTTTTACTGGCTCTTTTACGAGCACGTATCTACGTATCGTTACTGCAGAACCAGATTGTTACGGATCCAATTTCGTCTTTTTCCTCTTTTATATTTTAAGTTAATTTTATCGGATCTTTCTTTCTATCTTCAAACAGAAGCGCTTTTTTTACTCGCTTTTCTTCCAGCTATATTTGAAAATTCTACGCGCATGAAATTTATGTTGTGATTAAAATATTACGAACTTCAAGTTTAATGATTTGTTTATCTTGTATATACTGAATTTTACGTTGGGAAATAAAGTTTATTTAACTTGATGATAGAAAGTCGGGATATAAAAGAGTTTCATAAAATATCAGAAGGTTTTATATATAGAATAGCAGTGTAATTTCAAATCATTCACTGAAACAACTATCGTTTACGTATTTTCACAAAGCACGAAGTTTAATAAAATATATATGCGACAGTCTACAAAGAGGATAAAGAAGAAAAGGATCGTTCGGGGGAGGAACGTTCTGTAATACCATATCAGCGCTTTACGATTCTATAGTCCGATAGTATTTTTACTGCCAGTATACGCATTAAATACATTTCAAGGCAATTTCAATAAATAACTGGATTTAAAACTAACGATCCAATTTTCTGATAAATCTTCTTTTGATAAACCCAGTCATATAAATGTATTCAATCACGATACATATCGCAGATATTTTTTTGCTCTTATCGCCGTCGATTCATTTTGCTAATGAATTATTTAATTAGACGGGATGGGCTTAAGAATAATCCGTATAATCATATCACATAGAGCTTTCGTTAATAAATTATACGTATTAATGTATACAAAGCAATATTTATTCTTGAAAACTTAAATGAAAATCAATGACGATCAATTAAATTACAGTGGACATGAAATTATTTCGATTTTCGATGAGTAATAATATTCACCGCATGCGGCTATTTCCGAATATCGTACATTAATTAATATTTATTATGCGTGTTGATTTAGTTTATGTTTTGTATCTCTAAACGAGAGAATTATTCATTATAGAGAAAAGAAGACCATATATATCTACCTATACGTACGCGGAGAGATAAATTTCCGCTTATAAGCTCCAGCGTTCGTTACAGCCATTCGTTCGTCGTGCAAATCGCGGTAATGCTTGAATATCTGAAAATGCAGAACGTCTTATAAACTGTGTTACGAGTTTCGCACGTCCCGCCATAAACTCTCTCGGGCGACACATCCGAAACAATCTGAGTCGCAAACGCGGCGTCGCAATATATCGGGATTATGGATATTAAGGATGTAACTAATAACCGCTCGGCGGGTGTACGGCTTAAGATAAACATACGGGATGATTTTTCTCCACGGCCCGTGGAGCTCCGACCTCCGAGACTATCGGCGAGACCATCCAAGCGCGGTGGCTCGTAAATTTCCTCGAAATCTGAAGAGAAAAATCACCCGCTGTCGAAAGCCTCGGTAGAACTGTGGATTGGCGAGGGCCAAGGATTGAAAGATGGCCGAGGGCTACGAAGTTGAGCGAGGGATAAGTAGAGGGATAAAGTCACAGTTAGTCGTACTACGTAAGGCCGGGTCGTATAGTTGCGAGTAGTCCTCTTTCTTTTTTTCTCTTCCCCGCCCGAGAGTCCGACTGAAGGGGTCATTTTCGCGAGGACTTTTATCCCCCTCTGATGGAAATATTTTTATCGCACCCCGCACTATCCCGCGGCGTTGCTCTGTAGATTTTGTTTTACGTTTTATTTGGGGATCCGGTCCAAAAATTTAGCGCGGAATATCTCTACCGGCTGTAACGAAGATAAGGCACAGGAAACAAATAAAGTGGCTATTCGAACGCCGTGAAACTTTTAGTGCCGTCTCGTGACAGAATTACGCCGTCGTAACCTTAGATTTATCAAGCGACAAGTTTATAAACTGACTCGAAAAACAGTGCTTCTACTTGAGGCACAGGTGCGGCGCAGATAAACGGTTCATGCAGCTTATAGCGCCGATGAAACTTGAGATTCACGCTTATATAACATTAATGATCATTCTGGCTTAAACGGCAAATTTTCAGGTAATTAATTCAATTTATCTCAACTGTAATTATAATTACATTAAAAGTTGAGAAATATTAGGAAGAACAGCAAAGAACGAAACCATCGTGTGCGTGCTTAAAAAGATTTAAAAGACAAATAGGACGAGGAATGTGGATATTTAAGCGTCAAATTGCGCGCGTATATTTTCCGACGTGATTCTCGGAAATCAAACCGAATCCCTTTTGAACGTCTATCTCTGTATTGCCGGCGAGAGGGAAAAGCATCAGCGATACAAATACAGTGAAAGAGCCAAAAAATCCCGACGGCGACAGAGGGAAGGACCGTGCCCGTCGCTTTTTGTCTGGCGCCGGTCGGTGCGCATCATCGGACGTGCGTACGGTATCGTTGCATTCGTGCAACTGGTGCAATCGCGTCGGCACGAGCGACAATGGACAAAGGGCACGAGCCACACGGCGATACGCGAAATGTCGCGTGCGCTTTTTTTTTTTTTTTTTTTATAAACGCCGAATGTGCTGAAAGCCGATAGCGACGCTTCTTGGGTGGTGCATAAAGAGAAGAACGGAGCGAGGCAGGGGGAGAGTGGAAAAAAGAGAAAGAAAACGAATACGGCGTATCGGCGAAGAGTGGAAAAGAAGCAAACGAGAACAGAGCGAGGCACGGAGCTCGAAATTCGCTCTGAATTCGCAGATAATTGAAAATGCCGTGCCGGTCAGTGCACATAACGCGTATCGATCGCGCACGTCTCTGTCTGGCCAGTTACTCTCGGGATCCCTTTGCGATGCTGCATTTAATTCGCTAAATCGCAGACATGTCTAAGGAATGAAAAGTTTAGCTTGTTAAAATTAGATTTGTGCTTTTTATTTTTTGAAGTATTTTGAAGATATTTTCATGAAAAATTAGACTTGTTGAAAATATCGAGACCATGCACAGAGCTTTGAAATTAAGAAGCTTATAATCGCGCGAGATAATTCAGTACCTACATCAATAAACCATAAAATATGTTTCTCAATCATCATTCCAATCATAAATGAATAAAAGTGCAAGGAATTTTACATGTTTCTTTAATTCATATAATTCATATAATTAAAAAAAATCACACTTAGAAGTGCTGAGAAAGAACTTTTTTGCCCATTTTTAATTTTTTTTGTAAAGTGAAAAAAAAACAATTATTTATGGAAAAATGTGAACAAATTGTGAACAGTCAAATGTTACATCAATTTTGTAAAAATTCGCATTTCGGAGTGCCAACTTTACAGACCTCAAAAAGTAACACAATTTATAAGTAGAAACAATCGATATACAATTGAGACAAAAAGACAATTACTGAGAGAAAAATATAATTACTTTTGGACCCAACCAATTATTAATTTTATAATATTTCTAACAATGAATATGATTAACTTAACTATATACATCATTATGTTAATCATAATTATCATTAGAAATATTATAAAATTGTGACTGGGTTCAAAAGGAATTATATTTTTCTTTCAGTAAATAATGGCACAGCAATTATAATTTTTAAATAACTGCTTTGTCTTGTCAAACAGTAATAAAACAATTACTTAGTTCATAAATACTTTATTGCAAGCAGATAATATTAAGCATTGAATAAGAGAAGGTACAATTTAACGCGAATAATGAAATATATCGGCAAGATGCGCGATGCTTAGCACACATATACGTACGTTTTATTTTAATGAAACAACAGGGAAACGAGAGAGGGTTGCCGCGAATAACAGCGAGTTGACTGCACTACTACGGGGATTGCGAAAGTTCGTTCGGCATCGAAGGGGTTAAATAAGCGATGTAATGTAAAGTTTTCGCGCGTGCGAAATAGCGCGGCAAAATAAAACTGAAATGAAAAAAGGCACAGCGCGTCGGGTATGAGGAGAGCACGTTATTTCTCACCCGCACCCCGGCAAATCAGCGGAAACGTCCAAGAAAGTCATGCGAATCGAAAATTTACTGCCCGCCTCATACGGACCAGCGAAAGTTTGACAGAGCCAATCGGCAGGTGGGCTTCCGCCGCGTACAACGCGAGACGCAATATCATGCGAAATCGCAAACCGCGCGGAATACCAAATTGCGAGCGATATGAGAGAACGGGGGAAGAACGAACAAACAAAAAAGGAACAAACGAAAAAATAAATAAAGGTAAAGAGGAGGAAAAAAATGTAAAAGCGCAATTGACGCTCGAGAGCACGACGGCGGTGTACCGAGAGCATAAGCAAATATAATTAACAGAATAAATAGAGCGAGCAAATAGCAAATGATGTTGGTGTTCAGCGAACAACGACGGAACAGTGCGGCGATAAATGGAAACGGAAACAGGATAGCGGAGGAAACGTGTCGCCGCGTTCGCACGCGCATACATGCACCACTTAACGAATCTGTGGATGGAGAGAAAAAAAAATGCAGAATAATACAAATACGTTTCTTTTTATTGCCCAGACACACGGCGTCCGCGACATTTCTTTGGCGTAAACTGGAAAAATAAGTCTCGTCGAACGCGTCGGGCCGGCTGATAACGCGGCTGTTTACAAAAGCTTCATGCCCGTAATAAATGGACGAATAAATTTACCTAAGCCGCCTGGTGAAAATTAGACGACATAAAACAGCGACAGGATATAAACGACGGTCAACATACACGGCGTGCTTTCGTTCGCGCGCTCACGCTACATTTAAGAAAAATCAAGAATGCGGGCGGGCCGAGTGCTCATACATTTTTATACCGCATGTTAACGGTCGGATACTGTTAATGGGTAAACGATGTAGTAATTATACTATATTGCTAGAGAAAATGGCACCACCGCTGGTTACCACACATTTTATCATAATAAATAGAAAGAAACT
Source organism: Tetramorium parvispinum (assembly GCA_011638315.1). Lineage (NCBI taxonomy): Eukaryota > Metazoa > Arthropoda > Insecta > Hymenoptera > Formicidae > Tetramorium > Tetramorium parvispinum. The sequence goes on from VBVR01003967.1 coordinate 13,388, forward strand.
GTTATGTATAAAATTATAAGAAAAAGTAATCACGTATGACATCATAGAAAAATGGTTGACATGAATCACTTATTTTCTTTTTATAATTCATAAGATACAAATTTGCGAGATAGATTAAATTTATTTATTGTAATAATAGTAAAGAATTAAAATCTTCAACATGATATAATTTATATATATTTGAGAATACTTAAAATTACATTTTTCTTATAATTTATAAGATGTCTATAAAATATTTGCGAGGCAGATCAAGTATATTTACTAGTAATAGTAAAGAATTAAAATCTTCGACACATATGTATATATTTGAACGATACAATTTATATTTTTAGAATTTAAAATTAACATAATAAATCGAACGTTATAACTCATTTATCTTGAATACAACCACGCTCAATCTCGGGATAAGAAAACAGACCGTTATATAAAATCTAACTAGTTGAAGACTTATGCTTGCTAAGGGTAATTAGCGAGAAAAAAATATCCCAACCCGCTGCGCGTTAAATCGGGCGTTGTTCATGGTTAGCGGATGCGCGATGGTGCTTGAATAATTCGCGAAAATTATCGGAAAAGTAAGGAACTCTCGTCTCGGTATGTTCTGGTGGAGAAAAGCGCGGCGTGCAACTCCGCTCTGGCATAGCTCGAGAAATACTTTCGGACGTTCTGGGGGATAGGGATGAGGTCGTGTCAGCAAAGTTTGACTCTGCCATACCACCGTCTGCGACCATTTATATTCGGCGCACGTCAGTGCGATATCGATTACACGATCGACTTGATAAATGTAAAGCAGCAACGTGGAATCGCGTAAGTAATTAAAATTGGCAGTTTGCAAAGTTGGTAAAACGCTCGCGAGGAGGATCACCGCGAGCGATGGTGTGTGTATCGGCGCAGTTTCGCCATGGCACAATGGTCTAATTACGGTTTGATAAACAGCTTCGTGTATTCTGGATCGATGTTATGTAAATAAGTTTCCCAGGGTGATTAACATCGAAGTGGTGTTTAGTAAAACGTAACAGGACATAGTGCATAACAGTGAGATATATTGCAGGTACAGAGTATTCGCCTGAGGCCTTCTAAATGTAAGTTACACATATTTCCGAAATAATATAAAAATATTTAAGCCAACGCATACCTACATACGTATATCCTGGCATCCTTTTCTGACAAGGAATCCCACGAAAGTGTCCCCCTTCGATTTTGATGAGCTTTGAATGTGTTGTAGGCTAGATAAAAATAAGAGACATTTTTTTATACGTGCCCATACGCCCGTTTAGGGGGTGAAATAACTCAAAAATAACAGATTTTTTTCTTTCCTACGAATATCTTTGAAACTATGAAGATATGAAAAAATGTCTTATATAAAAGTTTTACCATATTTCATACTCTTTACTGTATATTCATATTTTTAAAAAATGTCATTTTTTAATTTAACCCCCGTTATTTTCGAAGGGTTGTGTCACCCCCTAAACGGGCATATGAGCACATACAAAAAAATGTGTCTCTTATTTTTATCTAGACTACAACATATTCAAAGCTCATCAAAATTGGATGGGACATTTTCGTAGGGTTCCTTGTGAGAAAAGAAGTTAAGTAGATTCGGTCAATTTCAAGGCAGGCATTAAAGTAGCACTGCCTTACGTTTAACGGCCGCCGAAAATATCATCGTGTAGAGCTAGATGTCCGACGTTAACATATGCGAGCTCGTCGACTTTCAGGAAAGGAAAACTAACCCTTCGAGTTATTTTATCATGTATCACGTTTATATGGAAATAGGGAGTATAACCTCCCGGAGATAAGGGTGCGCGGTAAAGCGCACGTGAATATTAAATCGGCGTTGGCAGCCGAACGCAGATATACATTCAGTTACGTTCGCAACACCAGCGGTCCAGAGATATAAAAGTGTTATCGCGAGTTGAAGGACGAGTAAACAATATCGATGCAATTCCGATATTTTTTTATGGCCATAGTAAACCGCGACGCATTTCTTTATTTGTACTTTCAATCTAAATTTGTACTTTTAAGTTCAAAAAAAGTAACAATGCTTCATTTATATCTTATTCCCAATCATTTTATATAAAAATAATCATATCGGTGGCACCTAAATATTTTAATATTAATAATAATGCAATATATGCATAACATATATGCGTAATGTGATGATACATTCGATTAAAATGGGCGATTATGTAATAACAATTGGACTTTGTGTTAAAGCAATATTTATTGACTGTTAATAAGTAATGATATTAATACATTATACATCCGGATTTATATTATTACGTTGCGCTTCATTAATATTAATAGTCGGCTTTAATTTACTTAATTGATTTATTGTTTTGAATATATATATATGTGTGTGTATATAGTTGGGACCATTTGCATTTATTCTTATTTATCA
>VBVR01003968.1:0-15783 GCA_011638315.1 Tetramorium parvispinum
AGATTATATTATATTATAATCTTGTAATTATAAGTCATAAAGTATCGAGTTTTATTTATAATAATCAGAATTTCTATTATAATAACTAGAATATTTGAACAATCTTATAAGATTTCCTGCTTCGTCCGTTTTTAATCGAAATTTTTTTCAGTGCGTATATCTGGATTTTAAAAATCGTATTTGTCACTTTGTATTACTGTGGATGGCCTCTCGAGAAAGATACACGTCACGTTCGAATATTTTCTACATCTTCTGCGATTTCAGAATCTTAAGTCATTTTTTTATAATAAAATATGAATTGAAATGTAATTGTTAATTTATATCCTGCGATCAGTATTTTTCACGATTGTATAATTTTGTATATAATTAATAAAGTACAGGATTAACTTCTCAACCGTCCCTTTTTCTTCTTTCTCTCTTTGTGTTTGTAGGAATCGAATCGATTATGGATGGGGCTTGCGGGAATCTTAAGCCGCTCCTGATTTCCTTCACGTCAAAGGTTCGCGTTACTTTTACGAGTTGTGACGTCAGACAGAAGAAAAATTACGTAAATGATTCGCACAACTTATGCAACCTGATAAAAAAACTGAAAATTGCCACATATTTGTCAGACGCATCTCGCAATTATTATTATCTTTAAATTGAAAAACATTCTAATTCAGTTAATCTGAAATTGTAGATCGCATCAACAATTTTTTAATTAAATTAAATTAATAATAATTTAGTTTATATCGCAATTTTTTTAATTAGTTTCAACAATCCTCTTTAGGATGAATTCTATTTTTATTCAAATGACTTGATATTTTCCAAAGATATGATATTTTTAAACATGCTGAGAAGTTTTATCGAACGTGAGAGTAAATTGGTCACTAAATAAACTGCAAACTAAAGAAAAACAGACGTCGCTTTTCATCATAAACGCCACTTTATTTTACCTATGTATGTACAGAAACGAAATTCCCTTAAACGCACCTAGACAATGATCGAATACAATAGGATGTAATCGCGTCGAAATTATGTACAAATTAAACGTCGATGGATGCGCGGCGGCGTTTTGTACCCTGACTGAGAACGATACGAGGAGGAATCAGCGCCGCACCGGGATACCGTCCCCGTTGCGGTGCGCGAATATTATAAAATAAAAAGGAAAAGAGAAATCTCTCTTTCTCTCTCTCTTCGCGGAAATTACAAAAGAGTTCGCATAGGTAGGTTGGTGTAGACAGGTATCTTTAATACAAGAACACATGGTACTTTCGTCGAACGTGAAGGGCTGAGGTAAGAATCGAGTCACGATCGACAACCCTGGGCTTCTCCTCTTCAATCTCGATGCCGAAACCAAAAGTTTTACGAACCACGAGAAACGCCTCGTCATCCGATTCAAGCTTCACATGAGGCTGAACTTCGCATCAATCTGATTCTCATGTCTAGAGCAACGTTCTTCAAAAGTGATTTCGCGAAACAAACATTCGGTGTTCTGTAAACGTTTATTATAAATGAAATTTTCATTCATAAATTAAATTAAAATCTTCCGGAATATCTAAACCAATGAATTTCGATTCGTACTCTGAAATCATTTGGTGAGACCAAGGAACTTGTTTTTCTCATTTCTTAACAAGTGTTGTATCGATTAAAAGAGATCGAAAATGTCTACTTTGAATTAATCTCGTCAATGTGAGATGGCGGTTTTAATCAGTTTAGTTTTAAAGTTAATCTTGACTCTGAAAAATATATCAGAAGTACTTTGGGCACATCTACCAATGACTGCAGCATCGGTATCTCTTTATTTAACATCGATATACTGATGTATCTGTAACATGATTAAACCCACCATAATACAAAGAGGAAAACATCTAGCATGTAAATGAGAATCTCAATGTCTGCCTTGGAATTTTATTTTTATAATTGACTTGCGATGATAACAACCTCTACTGAAAGTAATCGAGAATCATTCGTGATTCTATGTCGATTAGAAAGTTTTAATCAAGAGAAAAATCCTCAAAATGAGACGCGCAGCCTCATGCGCCCAAACTGATACAAAAAGGTCGATCGTTCGTTTCGTTCGCTTTTATAAATCGGAACCTAGTGAGCTGTACATATCGCGCGTAAGCGATGACTTTAGAGGTCTGAGTCAGAAGAGAGTAAATCTTGTCTTTGATTCACTAGAGAGTTACTCTACCTGAAAACATTGCCATTGATGAACACATTTATAATTTCATGGATCCTCCGTCGTGCGAGTAATCCAGAAAGCGTATCTTTTATTGTTCTTAAGTTAGAAATTCACTGTTCAACGTATTTGCGATTTTCTCTAATAAAGTTAATGGTATAGGCCACACGTCCAAGCAGTCTTGAACTTTCTAGGCAATGTTTTTAGGTCGGAGAATGAGGTTTTTCTTTTTCGCGTTGAAACGAGAAATATCCCTTCCTTCGATGTCCACCTAATATATTTGATTGACTCCGTAATATAATGATGACAGGTAAACGGGTATGCAGGAAGAATGAGTCGGAGTTTAGATTAGAAACTCGTTTGTTAAATTCGTTCGACCTGTTCTAGTAACGTTTGGTCGTCATTAGGTGATATCTTCTCACGCTGAATCATTAGATTTTCTCTTTTGACTACTGAGTTTTTAAACTTGGATTCCGACTCAATCTCTGATCCCATTTATATATATTCATCGCTTTATACTATCCACTATACTATACAAAGCTCACCGGTTGTACTCGAACTTACATTTAGATTCCACGTCCCTCACTCGTATTTACATAACTGTATTTACTCGTGTATACAGCGAATTCGCCGGTAACAGCGTGAAAAACCATCCCATGTAGATACGCAACGCGAAATATCGAGAAAGTCGAGGATGTACTCGGGTGTGCCTAACGCATAATATAAACATCGAATTCGATCGTTTTACAATAATTAATGTACATGGACTTCAGAGACAGATGACCGCAAGTAACCGCATAACGCTTATGAAACAATCTGTATATTTCGTATCACATACTCAGAATCTGTCAGATTCTATCACAAGGAATTCGCGCGTGCGCGCGCGCGCGCGCGCGAATATATCTGTACGCAACAAGGCGAAATATTTCTTGGACCGGTAATGGCAATGTTTCTCGAATCTAAGATTCTATATAGCCGATAGAGACTTTTTAGAGATTAATCACTTGCGTCACGTTGCCTCCGAAATTGCCAGCGGAGAATGACCAAAATCGAGACACGCTATTTTACAGAGGATCCCCCTCAATTACTTTCGCTGTTCGGTACTGTTTCGACCGCGAGTTGCCTCTAGACTAGAGTGAGCTTATCTTTATACAATGAGACGTAATATCATTTTTATTTCAACATTTCAACTTCGACCGTTCGACTCGCAGATTACAGCGTTAAACGAGGAAAGTAATTTCAGGGCATTGTATTTAGGATAGAGACTTTGGTTACTCTCCCCTACGTAAAAGTTCCATCGAGAACGATTACTCTCGCCCCATATTAGTACGCTCTATCTTCGAAGCTTATTCTAGGCCGTCCCTCGCCGGCGAAAAGAGAAGGACTTGACATTTTTTGTTAGCCGCGCATCTCCGCGACGCAATGATCGAGTCGGCTTTTCGATTCAAGTAGGAGACTGCGCGACTCGAATTTACGTGAGCGAACGCGTATAAATTTTAGCTGCCATTAACACATTGACTGCTAGGATATATGTTTCTCAAATCTTTTTGAAGGTAGAATCTTGTTCTGAATATTGCTCTGTTGATAATAGTTTTGTTCGACCTTTCGCGTATTCGTGTCCTATTTAAACTTTGTGATATACAAAGACGGTTTCGCTTTTCGCCGAGCTTATCCGCTATTTTCTACGGGCACAGCCAATGTGTTAAGAGAAAATCGTTTTGCCCTCCTTCTTCTTTTGATTGTGCTAACTCCCCCCTCTCGGCCGGAGGACTCGATCCGGCTGTCGGCGCGAGAGAAGCACTAGGATGAGAGAGAGTGATGCCGTCACGCGCGGAATAATGATCCTTCCCCCGAAAGAGAGAGAGTCAGTCTTGTTGAGGATTAATAGATAGCTCTGGTACGACTTGGTCCTGGCACGAGGACCTGCTGCCGGACGTAGGCGTGTATAACCGCAGCGGCTTCGACAGCCACGGATGCAGCGGCACGTCCTCGGCATACGGCCGCTCGGACGGCTCCTTTCGCAGCAGCGAGCGGATCAGGCACTTGGCACGCGGACTTAGGCCCTCCGGCACGGCGAACAGGCCGCGCGAGATCTTGGCAAAGAGGGACGCGTGCTCGGCGTCGTTGAACGGATAACGGCCCACCAGCATCGTGTACAGCAGCACGCCCAGCGACCAGATGTCCGCCGCCTTACCGGAATAGGCGCGTCCGGAGCGCAGCACTTCCGGCGCGACATACGCCGGGCAGCCGCGCCGGTCGGTCAGCTTGTCGTCGTCGTTCTCCACGATCACCGCGTCCTCGAGGCTCTCCAGGCGAAGCCGCGTTCTGAAAGGAAGAAATGAATCCGATTAGAAACAATTCATCGGATTGCAGTAACCGATTTCTCGCGACTCGCCATTGTCTCGAAGATAATCGAATTGTACATCCCTATCTCTCTCTCTGTCTTTCTATTCATTTGATTTTAATTTATTTAGCTTTTACGATGCGAAAAAGAGTTAGTCAATAGCCAGTGGGCGTACGCCAGGACGAACGGCCCACCTAGACACCGAGAAGATTGAAGACCGTACCCGGTCTCTTTCTCTCGAAGGAGCCGCGAGATAAGGCATTAAATGTTGCAAAAGATTTACGATCTTTTTCCTTTCGGTCGATGTGTGAAATTCGCTCTGCGTGCGTCTCGGACACGCGTTACGCCAAGCCCTGCATTTATTATCAACCGGTTACGATCTACTCGCCGCGCGAGTTCGCGAACTAGAAGCCGAAGATCGTGCAATCTTTTAATGCGCGCTGCCGGGAGAGATCCACGGCTTCGTCTCGCGCGTGGTACTTTAAGTGCGCGCCCGAAGGCAAGGTATTTCAATTTAGTAAGAGGACACCGCGATTGAGCCATCCATTCTCAGCCGCCGCCGTCGCCGCCGCCGTCATCGTCGTCGTCGTCGAAATAAGACGAGAAGACAGGGGAGAGAAAGAGAGGAGAGAACGCTGCGCTGGCCGGTCGCTGCGTTGATCAACCTGCAACGCGGAAGTCGCGCGTGTACGTAATATTCTTGGCTCTTGGGTAACTTCTGAGCTCTCCTTCGACACGAGTTCTCGTATTCTCGCCCACGATGCTCGGCCGAGAAGGGGCAGCGCTCGGGAAAGCGCCGCGTATTCCAGATCATGCACTCCTACAGAAGTACATGTGTCTTTAAATTATTTAGCAGAGATATTTCAGGTTTGTTGAATATATTTTAGAATAACTGGCTAACAACTTATTCAAATTCGTGTAAAAGTTGCGTTTTCATGCGCTTAGTGAAATAATAATATAAGAGCATCGACCGTAAGGCTTATTATTATTATTAAATGGATGTATTCAGATAACGGTCCAATTTAATTATAATTATTATTAATCATTATTAGTAAAATAATATAGTTGAAAGAGCAAGTAATCGAAAGAGAAACAAATCGCGTTTATGCTAAATTAAAATTGCTTGGAAAATCGAGCTTTCACGCTAATTCCTTATTAATTAATACAGCACTGTCGTCTCGTAAATACGTCGTAATTATAAATTTTCCATCGTAAGCACGTAAGTGAAGGAAATTTCTAACAAGAGTGACGTCTACTGATTAAAACAACAAAGTTCTCCCCAAGTTACACAATATACTCCATCATACCCTCCGAAAGGCGTGTCAAAGGAATCATTCTTCAATAAAGCCATTAGCAATCGATTCATCATCAGCGGATTTCGATAGAGCCAAAAGAGAGAAATAAAGAGACAAAGCGAGAGACGGAAGCGCACGTCTTCGGTAAACGCAAGCGTCACGCGAGAGAGTCGTTACACGATCTTGACAATCCGAACGAGTGTCAATGGCCTCTTCTCTCTCACGAGCAAATGAATCGAACGAACGCGATGGCACGCTAGGCCATCCGTGATGAACCAAATGCGGCCGCCGCGGAGAGAGAGACAGATGTTGATAGCGAAAGAGAGAGAGAGAGAGAGAGAGGGAGGGAGAGGGGCATCGCCACAGCTTTCTTCGCAAACTTTCACCCGTTCGCCGGTCGCAACACGATATCGCTCCGGGTTCAAGAACCCCTCGGTGCGGCGGATACTAGGCGCGATGTGATTTCTTGGACAGCTCGTGAAATTTTACGAGCACCAAGGGACCGAAACGTCGCTCTTTCGAGACATCTCCTCGGACGAGGTAATCTAAATGCGGAATGACTTTCGTTTCCACGTCGATGTTACAATTGCGAGGCTTAAGCCTCCGAAGAACAGTCGCTGATATCGCGCGAATCATTAATCAACGTCCTTAATCAGTCGATTACGCTCGCAGACACGGCAAATTAATGTTTTCAACGGCAAGGTGGATTCTCGCGATTATTTTCGTCTCGTGATTACATTAATCTTCGTGTTGTACAAGGAAAATCCGGAACTAAATGGTTGCGTGAATGCAAACTTAAGCGGATACTTGATAAAATCGTCGTCCGTCCTGACGTAGAAAAATTGTCTTTTAAGTAATACATTTATTCTAGTCATCTTTTATCGTTATCAATATAGATTTAAAGAATTAAAATACAAAATTGAGTAAAAAGAGGCGAAGAAGCCAAAGGAAGACATTCGTGTTGACAATGTATATTTGAAATACAGTTCGCGGTTGCGAAACTGACACTTCAATGCTTCATGTAAAAATACTTAAGTAGATTACACGGATGTGCGCGTGCGAAATGCCCGGAATACAAGGGGTCTCAGGTCAACGTCCCGGATTTACAGTTTCAGGAATAGAGAGTGTCTCGAGAGCGCGTACGAATCAAACGAGACCGACGATTTTACGCGTCTCGGGATCATTAGCCTCGCGCGCCGAATGACGATCCCGCCGATTGAATTCGGCTGGACCGGCTCGGTGCCGGTTGCGAAATGTGATGCGTGGCGGAGAGAAATCCGGCCACGAGATCGCATCGTGCTTTTCACTGACGCTGCACGCCCGACAACGACTGTTGACGACAATGGCAGCGCTGACGATGATAACGACGGCGCGTGTTTTTGCCGAGACACGCGCGTGACGCACGTTTAGCAATTACCATAGGTCGAACTCCATACGCGCATCCGGGAAAAGACTGATTCGATCGCCTTAATCCGCCCATTGTCGGCCGTTGAGGTAAAGAGAAACCCACGCGGGAAAGACCTGCGAGCGAGACGGTACGCGCGCGCGGAGAGATCTTGGCGAACTTTCAGAAAGGGAGAAAGACGCATTCGAGATCAGCGATCGCGAATAATTTTCTCTCTCCGAGTCGCAGGATTTAGGACTTGGCGGATTAATTTATCAAATTGGTCAAACTAGAATTTAACCATGATTAAAGTTTTCAGATCAATTCTCATTCAATAATTATCATCATCAAATTGTTTATTAGACACCGATTTCCGCACGTTATTGCACTCTACACTTAAATTAAATATTAAATATAAACATTATAATATTAAGTTAAAAGATTAAATTTAAATCAATTTCTTGAGTTAAAAATCATTAAGATTTTTCAACTATGTGTTTTTTCGAAATTACTATTTTAGCACAAAATATGTAATTAACAGTATTATTTAACTCCATTGTTTTAATTAAATCAACGACTTATTGAATAGGAGCAGTGACGACTTAAAGAATGATTAAAAATAACTCAAATTGAGAATAATTAAACATTACGAATTGACCAGTGTAAGAAAATTGCGCCCGATTATTCGAAGGAGGTGCGAAACTCCTTCCCTTTAGAGAAAGGGAGGAAAAGATACTACGCGCCGTCTCGGATGTCGGCCGCGTCGCGCCGCGCCGGTGGAACCGAGCCGAGCCACGCGTTTCCTAATTATACCGACGTTTCAAAACCCCGCCGCAGCAGCCGATGAACCAATATGCTTTTCTGGCTTGCAACATTCCCCGGACTCTCCTTATTCTTACGTACACGCGCGCGGGAGCAGCAGCTCGCCGCGCGGTAGGAATGCGCGATTGGCCAACAACGGACCGACATACGAGTCGATCTCTCGATCGCCGGCGTTACACCGTGCACGACACACACGCCCGGCTTGGCACGGCTCGGCTTGACTTGATCGTGTATGCCTGTATGCCTTACGCTTGCCTGTCTTGCCTGTCTTGCCTGCCTTCCGCCGGCGACACGTGGGTGCGTCGTATCGCGAACAGATAACGCTGCACGAACGAGCTTCGCAAACACACCCTAAATCACGACTCGACGCGATCTAAATTGAAATTCTACAGGGATGTAACGAGGGCGAACCCGTTGATCGTAATTCATAAGGATTTGCAACGGTTCGTCCGTGACCGTTGATGATTTTGATACACCTGTCTGAGTTTAATATTAATTTCACGCGAATCTGAATTTAGTTTCGCACTTTCTCGCCAGTGGAATCGCTTCGTATATCTTTTGCCGCTGTTCAGTAAAATATCTTTGAGAAGATATTACCTTCTACCGGGATTATAAATTACACGTAGTAGTTTGTATAATGGTTTGAGTTATAGGATATTTAACTTGTACGATTAATATTACTGTAACGAGAATGATTGATATCAATCAACCAATATATTTTCACTTCTATTCGATATGTTGTACACTGTCAATTTCGTAATATCAAATTATACTCGATTTGAATAATTTTTAATAATTTCTTAAATTGCCACTGTACGTTAATTTAACTAAAAAAATGGAGTTTTATAACAATGTTAACTACTAAATTTTATGTTAAAATAATAATTTCAACACATTGTAGTTAAAAATAAAATATTATTTACCTTTATTTAAGGAATTGATTTAAATTTTGTTTCTGTAATATTTAAAATATAGAACTACGTGCATTCTTGAATGAGTTTATTTCAACTGAGCTTTCAGGCAATGATACACTGAGCAAGATGTAAAAACAGCATCTTGATACGGTATACCTACGTATACTTTAGAGAAACGCGCTCTCCCTTCTTCGAGCGAGTGCACAACGCCACGCGATCCGCGACGAATTAGTTCATATTCATTTCATTTCCATATTCGCTCGTATTTCTTTCAAGCACCGGGCAGAGAGGTCACCCGCACAAGAAAATCACACTTACGGCAATCGATTTCCCCTTCACTAGGAAAAGCGAACGCGAACCCTGCGCTATCGATACCTTCGCTTCGATCCGGATGTGTGTCACTTATCAGCTTTCAATGAATTCGCGGAAAAGATGCTCTAATTTTGATTATTTCTTTCCTTAAGTATTATCGGTGATCGGTGACAATCTACCCCGTTATCTATATACCGTCAAGGTATTGCAAAAATATAAGTGACCGGAAAATGCAATAACTGATAAGAAAGAAACCTCATTTCCTGTTTCAATAGTCTTGAAAATGAAGCAGAATAAATTTAGATCTAGTCTAAATGTTTAGTCTACAGAGACATACATATATCGTCTCTATAAAGGCTTGATAAATTAAAGATTTTGATTTCGAGAGCAACTTTGACGAAATTCATGCGAAATCGATTGACTTAAAATGCAAGATTCTTTTGTTTAAGATTCTTAATAATCTTTCATTCATGATCTAAATTTACTTTTCATGTATTAAATAAAAATAACAATTCTATTAACAAATATTATGGGCATTGCTTGACAAGTTAAATCATTAAGTTAATCTTGAGAGTTTGGTCAAAGTTACTTTAAAGAACTGAAATACCGAACCGGACGGATTCTCACCTCGCTTCATCGGCGAAGACAAATTTCCGGAGCTTAAGGTCTCTCAGCACGACCCCGTACTCGTGACATGTCGCCACGGCCCTGGCCGCTTGCCGGAAGAGCCGCCTCGCCTCGGGCTCGCGCAGTCTCCTGCGTGCCCTTACGTAGGCGTGCAGGTCACCGTGGTGGCCCTCCAAGAGGAGATAGCGCCGGCCTCCAGGTGCCTCCACCACGCCGGCCACGCCGCTCGCCGCGCCGGTGCCCTCCAGACGAAGGTGGGCTTGTAGCAACGCCTCGCAACCTTTGTCGCCCACGGTCAGCGCCTGCAATCCGGAAATGCAACGGAGTCAGCAACAAAGGCGATTCAAGCACTTAAAAATGTCAGTTAAAAATACGCCGGAAATAAAGATATCACTGGATACGACATTTTATTTTCAATTGGAGTAATCGTCATTATCTAATTGATAAGATCTTTGTCATTTAATTTTCATGATAAAGCCTTCTATTTTTGGATGTGGATATTCAATATTGTTCCGTACGGGCGCAAAACGACGGATGCTTTCTGCCTTTTAACAGACGTTCCTGATGGAAACTCGATACCGGTTGTACTGTGTTCGATTTCGGTTCGGGTGGAAGTGAATTTTATCCTGCAACGAGCTTCAATTATTCCAAGCGGATATTCTCGAGAAAGCGACACTCACTTTGCATTTAAATGACGGTCATTAAGATACGTGATTCTTTATCTAGTCGGTCAGATTCGAGATTGATAAAATTACATTTGCCCCCATTCTTTTAATTATTTTATTTAATGGCTGGGTTCGTGCATCAAGCATCGATATCGAAGTAATATGATGCGGCAGCTAGACATATCATATAATTATCCCACATAATATAATAGCGAATAGAAAATAGATAGAAAAGATAACGGTCTAATCGATACAGCTGCAGTCTGCATTTAAAAATGTTTTTTTTTCGATCTGCGCCAGAGTAAAAAAAAGTTCTTTGCGTTATATGAAAACTATATAGAGCGAATGAAATCGAACGATCACCTTTGAAACTCTACTCGTCCAGCTGTTCATCTCTCTGGCTCGTGTCGAAACCTGACACCGTTTCGACATTCGAGTCTCATTAGTTTAATAAGAGCACCGTGCATTCTTTACGAAATCGCCCCGATCGGCCATCGAACGCCGCTTTTGTAATGCTCCCTACTCGGAAAACGCACCGAAAACTTGCTTGCGGTTAAAAATCCAACAATAAAATCCAAGCTGGACAAAAGATCAGCTCTTTTCGAATAAATTCAAGCGTTATTTTTCCAGCGACTTATCAAGTGCAATATAACTACAATATGGGGAAAGAGAATAAACGATGGCTATCATATTTCTCTTACTTTATAGAAAAACTGTTTCAGTTTTTTCCAAATTCGCTTCAATTCAATTGAAACTTCGCGAATATATAAAATAATTAAAAATATGAAATGAACATGCTATATTTATACGCATTCTTATCTCCAACTATATCGAAGAGCTAACGGCTTTGAATCTGGCGCTCGCGACCCATTCTCCGAAATAGCTGTGACCCCCATTCTTTCTTTCCTCCGAAATCACAATCGCGAAACGCGGACACGCTTGCGAAAGCGTGCGTCGCTCCCGTGTGCGATCGTCAATTAAATTAAACGGCCGCGGGTTTAGAAACGATTATGAATAACGGACAGTTTGTGGCGATACGCGACGGATGTGCGAGGCGAGAGAGGCGGGTGCGAGGTGACACAGCCTTGTGTTTGTTCGCAACGTCGATGATGTAAGCGGCTCATTGTATAACGCGCGGCGATTGTAAAATGTTAATGGAAAACGCGAGAGCGGGAGAGGAGGGTCCACGTGTCGGCCCAGCGGTGCACGTATTACGTGACAGTTCTCCCTTCGAGCGACTTGCGAAGGAAAGAAAAAAAAGGGGGGGAAGGGAGAGCGAGGGGGAACGAGAGAAATGGGAGAAACGCGGACGGTTGAAAAATCCTTCCGATCGCGGATACGAAATTCCGAGATACGCGGCCGCGATATCGCGCAGGACATAAATAAACATAAACGCACCCGAGGAACAGGAAACGACTTGCACGCGCGCGTGTTACGTTTGCATACGTGTTCTGCGCGCTGGTCTAACGTAACGAGGCCTCCGTCCGCCTCCGTTATCGGTGCAAAAATCATTGAAATCCAGATACGAAGCCGCGATCTCGCAAAACCCCCTAATTATATTGCCTTTCGATAAGAGCCACGCGGAGAGAATCCGGTTTTTTACCGCCGCAATAACGGCGCGTTACAGAAAGCAAATCGGGGTTCTTTTATCTCTCGATATCGCCCTCCGGAGACCAAAACCGTCACGGTTTCACGTCGCAGACGAGCGAGTATCTCGACGGAAATCGTTTTTCTTTCTTTCTCCCGCGTCAATTAGGGAAAGAGGTCGTCTAGATAAGGATTAATTGAGTCTTCCTCGAGGAAGTTGTAAACGTTTCCCAGGCGAGCGGCCGCGCGCGCGGTTGCGTCGCCGTCGCGATCTCGCAACGAGCTTCACGGTGGAAGCTTCGATCGACCCGAACATTAGCGGACCGTTACGTCCGTATGCCCTATTATATAACTGCCACCGGCAGTTGGATGGAAACTCGGCAGCTGCAGTGCGCCGCGGATGCATCCACGTGCGATCGCGCGCCGTCGCCTTTATATGCCGCGCCAGTGCCGCATTATACGGCAAGAAGCTAATTCGTGATATTGCCATCGGGTATTGCGAAACCCCAGTTATTTATCGCGTTAACCATTTGCGCTGTTATTATATAAGAATGCCGCACGGAATAGCCATTCTCATCTAAGTAATACCTTTTTAATTCGAAGCGTTAAAAAAGAAAAAACAAAATTTGAGACAAGCAATCTCAAATAAATCGTAAAGAATCAATCTTAAAATTATAATGTATATTGTTATAGTTTAATAATATAATTGCTAATCGAAGAAATTATTGTATTATATGAATATTTGAACGTTAGGGAATAAATATACTCCATCAATTCTCGCTGATAAGTTGCTAATATTGCAGAGAAAAAAAATTCTGATTAAAAATGGACGAATCAGAAAAATCTTGTAGGATTCATCAATTATTCTGGTTATTATAACAAAAATTCTTATTATAATAGAATTCAATACTTTATAACTTATATAATATCCTGAATATTTGGTCAATATTCTACAAGATATTTCTGATTCGTCCGATTTTAACCAGAATTTTTTTTCAGTGTGCCGAATTTCTAGCCAATGATTTGTACTCGTCGTTGAGATTTACAGATAGAGCGAACGGCACGATTTTTAAACTGTCTATTATAACTATCTATCCATCATCGAGATGGACGAGATGAAAATGATAAAACGATCGATAAGGATCTCAATACTGACCTTGGCGACGAGCTGCTGACCATTGTGCACATCGAGGCATCGATAAAGAGCGCTACCCTCGGCTGGACCAAGAAGCAGGAATCGATCCCCCAGTATGGTCGGGCCCCCGTGAAGGTCGGTGGGCACCGACTCGCAGCTCGGGAAGACGCAGCTCGGCGGCACCACCGCGCTGCTCTCGTCGCTGGTCGGCTGCTGCTGTTGCTGCGGCGACAGCTGCTGATGGACGACGTCCTGACTACTGTTAGGTCCGACCAGGTACTTGCCATTGTTGGTGCGGGTCGGTACTTGTAGATGCAGTGGATGCTGCCTAGCCACTCTCATATTGCGCGCACACATAGACATGCACGCACGCACACGTATATTCCCGGCGTGTCACTCGGTGCAACCCCACCCCCCCGGCGTCTCTGCGTCGTGTCTTCTGGTCCACGCGATCGTGGGATTACAGTGAGATGCGTTGAACACACTTAACACTGGATATTACGAGTCGAGTATCCGACATTTGTATGTACAAAGAGCACGGCGGGTTTTTTTCGCGAGACGATTTTCGGCTCCTCTAAGCTCTAACGCGTTTAACTATTAGAAATATCACTTGTGCTTTTGGTGACCCGTGCAGTGTCGTTTCGCAGTGTTGCTGCTCCGGGTCCTTGGACGGAGAGAGATCTTCGTGGGTTATCAGTCGGTCGCTCTCGAGAGCTGATCCTGTAACATGAAATGAATGATTATTGTAGAAACGGCCGGTTATCTCGAGAAATTATTAAGGAAATGTAATCCGCGTTACGTGCCACTTTAGAATCAAAACACGAAGCTGGACGAATCTATTCTGACATATCTGCCACTACTGACCCTTTTATATTTAAATCCAAGAGTTGAGATACTCATAATAGCGTTACGAAATAGTCTGCAATATGATGTATATCTAATGTAATATTTTGCAACTGCATCAAGCGTGATTTTTATATTGGAATATTGAAATTTTAAGGATATTACAAATGCGTTTAGCGGGGCCTGTTAAGTTGGCACGAAATGTGTTTTTGCAAAATTGATATGACATCTGTTTATCCACAATTTATCCATATTTGTCCATAAATACTCGTTTTTTGTCCAACTTGCAAAAAAATTTTTTTAATGTTCATCATCAGCTCTCTTAAGTAATTTTTTTAAAATTATATTTAGGTGGACAAAAAATAATTATTTATAGACAAATATAGACAAATAGTAAACAATCGGAATATATACATATGCAGTTTAAAAAAACGTACATTTAAGGATGCTCAAATGAAATTTATTCAACACTTTTGATTTTTAATTTTTTCGTAAAATAGACAAAACAATTATTTGTGGACAAATGATGGACACTCAAATGCCATATTATTTTTGTAAAAAAAGTCGCATTTTATGCCAACTTTACAGACCTCATTTAGCGCGAGCCACAGATACGAATACCGGATCACGGCAAACCGGCGCGTGTCACTTTCACGTTTTCCTCTCGAGAGACGCCCGTGCTACATCCCTCTCGTCACAAAAAAAAGACATCTCTGGTAATTCGCGCAGGTGGCCCTGGCCAAAATAGCAGGAGAGGCATGGCACACCCACAATTACGCCTACACACGCCGTTACACACACGCCCGCACGCTCTAACGTGACAACGGCGACACTAGGCACAATAGTTCCGTTCACGGGGGAGTCGTCCGTAATATGATTCACGGACAATTTCAAAATGCGATGTTTCGACATTCTTGCGCTTCGTGCGCAATTCCCACACGGCCGAGAGGGGGGCTCCGTAAGGTCAGGGATATTCGCATCGGGGTACAGGGACGGCGGCGAGTCTCGCGGCTGTGCCCCAAGTCAATTTCCGGCCGCGTCATAAACGTCGATCGTTCGTTCTGTCGCGGATATCCTTTTTTTTTATAAAACTCAGGGACGGATGTCAACGACGATGCATCGATCGCCTTTCACAAATTTAGAGAACGAATGCAAATTTATCCGAAAGTCACGAGGGAAAGCGTCGCTATGCATTCACTTTCTATCTATATATGCAAAAATTACGATTAAAGCAGCCAAGAAAGTGAAACTTAAATTATCCTTACTGTGTGATAAATCGTGATAAAGTTTTATAATTCTCCCCATACATCGATCGATTGGTGGATTCACCAATGTCGAATAGGTCTTCGCGGAGCCGGCACTGAACCGGACGAAAGTAACCGGCGACGAGGGAAATTACGTGACAGTTTTATGAATGATCGGATAGAAAGAGAAGGCAGTACACATACACACGCGCACGTGACCGGCGGTGTGGCGGCGACGGTAATCACGTGAACGCGAAACGGCGCGATCGCCCGCGAAAGGGGGATGTCCCTCTCCTCTACCGCGCCCTCGGGGGGGACGGGGTACGGTCGAATTTATTCGAGACCGCCTGAAATAGTAGCGGGCTGCGATGATCCACTCGCGCGATGACTCACGCGCGTAATTTTATCGCTAAACGCCTTTCCCCTCCGCGCCCAAACCCCCGCCAC
>VBVR01003969.1:0-15774 GCA_011638315.1 Tetramorium parvispinum
TAAAACCCATTTTACAGAATTTCGATTGATCTCTTTATTGCGTTAAAAAAAATTCCCGAAATATGCCTTTTTTTTTTGCTCTAGAGTGGCCTAACCCCTTAATATTTTTCTCTCAGCATAGAGTATTTATAAGTCATTTATAAGTCATTATTATTTAATAACTGATATTCTAAAATAAAATATATCAATGAAAGTTATTTCATTTATTAAATCAACAAAATTTTAATCAGAAAAACTTTAGACATTCGATATTTAATAATTCTACTTAAGTAACGTTAAATAAAGCTAATTCATCCAGAAGAAGAATAATATTTTTTTTAAATAGGACAACGAAAAAACTTTAAAGTTAAATAAAATTGTTGAACAGTTAATAAATTTGCTCAAACAATAATAAATCTAGCTATTATGAAGAGACATCCGATCAAAAAAGTAATATTTTCAAAAGACGCCCAAGAAACATTCATGTTCTTTGATGTGGCTAGATAGGTTCGGACAAAAAGCTTTTGTCTCGATAAACTTCTCTTGTGTAGCCATCCTTAGGCTTTACTTTTCTTTCTGCCTCTCTTTTCTCTCTCTCTCTCTCTCTCTCTCTCTCTCTCTTTCTTTCTTCTACGGTCGACGACGTAAACCGAGGTACGTCCATTAGATGGACGAGAGGAGAGACTTGCGGATAAGCAGCGGCATTCCTCTTGTTTTGCTGCATTTCGTTTTCCCTGACGGTTGACAGACAGACAGCCAGTCAGACAGCAAGCTAAGCAACTCGCCCGCGATAAACACTTCGGCACAGGCTTTTGTTTAGATAAGCGGAGTGCCTTTCATCTCTCGCTTCGCTGTGCATTATATGCGAGCCGGCGCAGCGAGATGAGCTGCGACGATATACAGGGTGGCAATAAATTCATACCTTTTCCTATTCGGCGTGACAACATTCCATCAATTTGAAGAGTTAAACTTTTTGCAGAAAGTATGTCCGAAAATTATAACTTGGAATGAAAATTTTAAGCCTGAGTTTTAAATGACAAAACTCTTGTTTCTTAAGATTTTTCTTACGGTACTTACTCCAGTATCTCTATAATCTGCATACGTCTGTATAAATTGGTAAAAATTGTTCGCTAATGATAAAAGGACCATTTTTCAAAGCGGAAAGCTGAAAGAAAGAGTTGACAATAAGCCAAATCAATATTTCATTCAAAATGACAATTAATCTTTCCAACTTCCAGTTTAAAAGCGAGTGATACCTAAAGGCTTTGTTATCGAGGTACTCAAATCGGTTTCAAAGTCAAATTGTACCTTCACTTGAAAAAGAAAATTGAGAATGGCGTACACGAGCGTGGTCACACCTTGAGAAATTCTTGAAGATATCTTTTGCACCATGGCGCGAAATATGTACGAGACATATGTACGCGCACGGGGGCGGAGTACAGATATAGATAGTGACTTGGCAACATAAAGAATACATAACGCAAAGCATCGAGGATCGTTCCATTGGCTGGTTTCGGTGCCTCGTGGTGTACGCCTACCCAGCCAGTCACTCCACCTCTTCGACACGCAATTGGCAGACAATAATCGACTTCTCACACGAACGAGCAACCTCGCGACCTCACAGGTGCGATCTTCCTTCACCTGCGAGATCGCCTTGGTGCACGATCGTTCAACGGGGTCATTAATGCCCTGTACGGATTTAGCTGCTTGTCGGAGAAAAGCCATGGCATTGACATCTCCGCGTCGATGCCATCATTAAATTACAGATTACTAAAATATAAGAATAATCCGAGTAGAATAAAAAGTCATGATAATGTCAAAATGATGTCAAAATGACAAAAAAATGATTAAATTATGATTGAAAGGTGAATTTTGTATTCATATTCTCGTCATTTTGATGCCACTTTGACATTATGACTTCCTGTTCTGTTTGGAAATTGTATATTATACATTTTTATTTGTGTTTGGTGATTTTGTAAAATTTTTGCGAAACTTGCGACGACGAAATACCTTCCAATTTTATTTTAATAAGAGCTCACAAGCAGACGAGCAGGAACGGTCTCGTTAAACTCGCTACTTGCTAATTAGTTTTCTTAAACTCTTAGAATTTTTGTTATGACTGTTGACACTGATATAGAGAATGTCAGTATTTCAAATTACAAGCCGAGCGAAGTTTCAATTTATTCTTTCGTGATAATTTCGTTATTCTTACTCTTTCAGTTTTTCACGCTTTCGGCATAAACGAGACATAAATCGATGATTTATGTCGTTACAGATAGAGTGATATGTTAACCGAAGACAATGATCCGACGAAACCAGCAGGGGTTTTAGACAATGCTGGCAACGTGTCTTCCTCAACAGAAGCCTCGGTACAGCATCCTCGCGCCGCAAACAATGGTAGGTAGAACATGCAACTGCATTGGCGTAGAACAGATGTATTGCCATATAAATTCAAATTTAAAAATCGTTAGGTACCCTTACTTTTACATATATAATTTAAGCACGTTGCACTTGTCTATTTTTGCATTTAGTTTAATCCATCAGTTTCTTAAAAATACAATGAAAAGAGTAGCAATCAATATCCATTAAGCAAAGATGCAAAATATAGACATTTCGAAAAACTGCGTTTATAAACAAAATGTTTTGTCCATTTTCATACAAGAGACCGAAGTTAAGAACGAGGTACAGGACTGTCCCGAGAATGACAGTGTACCAGGTGGTGAATTGTACATCGATGAGAATGCCGAGGAAAAGGAGCAGGAATATCCGGACTCGATGGAAAAGACGGATTACGGATCCCTGTATGGACCCAACCAATATTACAACAGGTATTTAAACATTAATTCGCCAGACGCAATCCACCAATTAAACATAATTCGTCGGAAAAATGTATTTTGAATAAAATAAAATATGAAAAATATATTTACTATTTTCTTTTCGATTTTTCTTTTTAATAAAATCATTATTTAATTGCTGGAATACGTATTAATATATTTGTTAAAATCAATTCGATTCGTAAATAGATCTCCATTATTTAAAAAAAATTACTTTTCATCATCACGGTTTTCCTCTCCCACAGCCTGTACAATTCACCACCTTACGGATCAACGACAGCTTCAAAAAACGCATCGAGCTTGCAGAGCTCGTATCTAAGCTCTTATACATCATCAAGTTCGATGACGCAGTATCCGTCCTATGCCAGTTATAACAGCGGAACGACAACCTTCCCGAACATGGCACAAAATATATCATCGGCCTCTCAGGTAAGTTCGCACATTTATTTTCGATTTCATATTTCATTTTCATCCTTAATTTTTTCTCAAACTGTGAATAACTTTCCTCTTCTTTCACAGAAATTAGACTATAGCGCTTACAGCAGTAGTTTGTACGGAAACGACAGGGTACCACTCCAGTATTCCGGATATTATCCTGTGCCCGGTTATCATGCGCCACCGACTTCGTTCAATATCGGAAACATCAATTTCGCTGGTAATCTTTTTTGATGATATTAGCCTTGCTTATTTTTTGCAACGAACAAATAAAATTCTTTGAAAAAAATGTACATAGATACATTATACAAAATAAAATTTTTGCATTCAAATAATTTAATCGAAAGATGGTTTAAGATGGTATAATTTTGAAAATTATATTAAAATATATCGCGTTATTATTCTGAAACTTTAATTTTTTTAATTTATTCCAAAAAAGATTTAGTAATTTCAAAATGATTTTATAATTTCAATTAATTTTCGAAAATCATTTGCGCATTTAATAAGAGTTCTTTACCAAATAATCGCAATTAACATGATTCCGTATGCGTAAGAAGATTCGACCAAGTCTGCACTTACATTGGACCCAACGACACACGATGCGAGCGATCTAACCGCACGGGAAACCGCAAATATCGAAGGTAATATTATATAATCTTACATAATATATTGTCAAAGGTAATATATCATTTTTCAAAGAATATTTCAAAGAAACTGTTCACTTTTAGTGGCGACGACGAAGCCATGCAGGCGTGGAAGAAGACAGAGCGGAAGCGGAAACAGTATCGGTTCCGCGGATACGACGGAAGCCGGTCCCGAGCGTATATTCATCTGGGACCTCGACGAAACCATAGTGGTGTTTCACTCCCTGCTAACTGGACAATACGCCAACAAGTACCGTAAGGATACAAACCTTCTGGCTCAAGCGGCGTTCAGGATGGAGGAGATGATATTCAATTTGGCGGATGCGCACTTTTTCTTCAATGACGTTGAGGTAATAGAAATTTCCTAAAATTTCCCATGTATAAATTTTATACAAAACGACCACAATAGCAAAATATTTGACTAATTTTTATAGATTCAAAAATATATTTAAAAAAGGATTTTACTATTTTTATACAATTACTTAATATTCTGTGCAATATAGTTGTATAGTAAACATGTAATCTTAATAATTATATAATACTTTCTAAGTATTATATAATTATTATATACAGAACGTTTTATATACAGAATTATTATATACAGAACGTATTATATACAGAACGTTACGTATCATTACTATTTATAAATTTACAAATAATTTTTGAAATATTTGACCTGAGTGGTCAGGTATAGTCTTGATTATGGTTCGCTTCCTGACAGCGTCCATAAGTTGACCATATGTGTCTTTAAAAACTAACATCTGCATAAATGACTACCTGGTATAACACAGCGTGAAATTTCAAAACACAATAAATTTCGACATATATTCGAAAGTCAAAAGTCAAAAAGATTTTAAAATCTAAACGGTTCATATTTGGGCCACATGCTTTACAATATATGATATAACAATTAGGCATACTGATGTTTCGTACTTTCAAATGAAAATGCAAGTTTGTAATTTAATTTATTCTCTCGTAGGATTGCGATCAAGTGCATATAGATGATGTTTCGTCGGACGACAACGGGCAGGATTTGTCATCCTACAATTTCGCGACCGACGGCTTCCAGTGCGCATCTGCAAACAATGGGATATGCTTGGCAACCGGTGTACGAGGCGGCGTTGACTGGATGAGGAAGCTAGCATTCCGCTATCGTAAAATCAAGGAAATTTATTGCAATTATCGAAACAACGTGGGTGGCCTCCTGGGTACAGCTAAACGTGAACAGTGGCTGCAGTTGCGTTCAGAGATTGAAATGTTAACTGATAACTGGTTGACGTCAGCAGTGAAATGTCTGAACATTATCAATAAGAGAAGTCACTGCATCAATATCCTGGTGACGACCACGCAGCTGGTGCCCGCACTCTCTAAAGTCCTGCTATTTGGCATCGGCGGAATATTTCCCATAGAGAATATATACTCGGCTTCTAAAATTGGTAATTATCAAACCTAAAGAAATAATTCCCAAGAAAGGTGATTCCCAGTAAAGATGAACTGAAGCTATATCACCAAAGCGGGCGTACATGATAATAAAAAACAACAAAATTTATAGTTTGTTCAACCAATAAAATCAGAAATTTAGATTAAAATATTTTATTTTCATTTTGGGTAATTAAAAAAATACATGTATACACAAATAAATTTATATTTAATAATTTGCTCTTTTCAACAAACTAAAAATTTGGCTATTTTTTCGTTTTTTAAATTTTTGTAAATCCGTAGCAAAGTTATATTCTCGTTTTAGGAAAGGAGAGCTGTTTCGGTAGAGTGGTCGCCCGATTTGGCCGTAGATGTACGTACGTTGTAATAGGAGATGACTCGGACGAGGAAACGGCAGCTCGGGCGCACAACTTTCCCTTTTGGAGGATAAATAGTCACTCAGACACTCAAGCCCTGTATACTGCCTTAGAAATGGGATTTCTTTAATCAAAAGCACGTACGAAGACCAGTCTCTGTCGGGAAACATTTTGGTCGTGTGGAAAATCGCACGGTGCGTATTTCTGTGCGATTAAGAAGAAAAACCTAGCGATAAAACCATGCTTAACACACACATATACACACACACACACACACACACACATTCCATCATTCTTTTTCTGGAGCAGCTCTTATCATTCCTATAACTTTTATCGTGTGTAACATACGTAAATTGACACTTTCGCAACTGTCCTAATTATATTCGCTGATATTAAAATGATTCGCGAATTTGGTCGGATATCTTATCCGCAAGTGATATAGAATGAAAGTAAAATTTAGTGATAGCAAGAAAATTCGGAGAACAAAGATTTATATGTATAATAAGATTCTTTGGGACGGTTTTCTAGCATTGGACTTATTGTTAGTCATGTGTACTATATTAACTGAGAAACGGAATCTGTGAAAAGTATATATAATAAAATATACGTTTCATGTACTTAAACGCACTATATGTTTCCATCCTATTTCTTTTGATAAAAAGAATTACAATGTTTACTAGTATGTGCTAATAGATTCTAATAAAATAGATTTTTTCATTGATATTTTCCATATACGGTTTGTATAGATTTACATCATTTTTCATAAACTATTTTTATAATTCGTTTATTTGATATACCGTGATTTAACTCACAAATTTATTGCAAAGAAGAATTAGTTTGATTGTTCGTTACATTTCCATTAATTGTATCTGCTTTATACCTAATAGTTTGTCATAATACATGTATTTTTTTTACATTCCTTTAGCTTCTGTGTCGCAAATATAGTTGTAAGCAACATTATGTATATTTTGAAAATATCCATATCAAATTACACATTATACACACACCATATAACAATCTTCTTACTGGACATAAATACATTAGAAAAAGTATTTATATATTTGTAAAAATATTATATAGTTATTACCATATTTTGGAATTGTACAAGGCTATTTGACAAATGAAAAAAATGCATTAAATAATATAATAAAAAGGAAGGAACGAATTACTATAGTTACTAATTACGGTTGACATCGTTATGTGTAAAAACAGTTTATAAAAAATTTTCTGAATATATCGTATTATTCGTTAATACAAAGCTATTAATAAAAATATAATTAAAAATAAATATAATATAGAATGACTGTCTCAAAAAAAGTGGAAAAGTGAAAGTAACTTTATTCTTTGGTAAAAAAAAATTATATGCATCAAATCTATGTCAAATTATATGTGGTACTAATTTAATATATCGGTATTCTGAAAATAAAGCAATATTCTAAGATTTTGTTTTATTTAAAACATATATACGGCTGTTTGAATTTCATAAACAATTCTGCCTATTTCTGCTGTTAACATACTTCAAATTTAAATTATTTAACTTTATTCAATATAAAATATTTTTATTTTATTTCTTAATTATTTTTGATACCAAAAAAATTGTTTAATAGACACTCATTTTACAAAATATTTTATTTTCCTTCATTATTAATAATCACATTTTCCTTAACTACAATCTTCAACAATTTATTACAGTTTGTTCATTATGAAATGAGTATAACTAAACAAAACTAAATATGTTTTATATAGCCTCAATGTTTAAAACTGTATTTGTTCATTTGAAATATTAGAGAGCTTAAATGATGCGACCAATTCTTATAGAGTACTAAAAACTACAGTTACATAGTAACATATGTGGGAGCAAGAAGAACTCCGCAATTGTCGTCCTTCTGAGCCATTAGAATATACCCATCGTTGCCCCAGTAGTTTGACCAAGAATTCTTTACCAACCAATAATCTTTTCCATTCATAGTGCCATATCCAACAGCCAAAACAGCATGATCTAATTGAGCCTCAGTGTTACCTATATACAAAAACATAATTATTTAAGTGAAAAACTTTTACTCGTAATTTTTTTATTATAAATAAAAGTTTATAAATCTTACCGCAAGCTGGATCGTAATATACTCCATGAGAGTAAAAAGAGAACGTCTTGTGGGAGGCATCGATAGCAACAGAAATAGGACCATGTTTAGCAATGGCGATTTTCAAAGCTTCCACATTGCGTGGAGTTACGTTAACGAAACCTGTGATCTTCGCTGTCAACGTTACGTTCTTTATATGACAGTATCCATCCTGAAAAAAAAAAAAAGATTCTCTCGTTTTGCATATTATACATTTACAAATTATATCAAGATCAGATATACATATTATCTTTGATACTTAATAAACGTAATCAAATAATTTACCTGTCCCAAATAACCACCATAATCGTCTTCAGTAGGTAAACCGCCATGTTTCATCATCCATTGATATGAACGGAAATCTTCTCCGCCATCACATCCATTATTACCAAATTCCCACGAACAGTCGATGAGAGCCTGCAATATTAATACCATAGTATTATTGACCTGCTATAAGCACTTTCTGTACATTATATAATATTTAGCATTATACAATTACGAAACAAAATAAAAATTAGTAATTAATCGGACAAAAAAGGAAATTTTGATACTTTCATGAGATGTTTACCTGTTGAGACAGACGTACTAATTTGTTATATTTCATGTAATATGCACCTTCTATCGCACCAGTAGTACCAAAACTCCAACAAGAACCGCAAACAGATTGATCTATTTAAATAAAGTTCATTAAATATATATAAATGTGTATATTAAATATATTTGTGTTATATAAACCTTTGACTGGCGTTACAGCGCCATACAACCGCCAATCTATATTATCGGGAACATCTGCGATTTCCTTTTCGATATTATGCGGGAATGGTGCTCCACCATTGTAACCTGGAGTGTATTGTTTGCCTCGTAAAGCCTTCAATTCGAGTTCGCTACGATCCACCAAATGATTAACATCTAACTGATAACCCAAATTGGCACGGTTTGTAGAATGGATAAATCTGGAAATTCTTGACATGAAGCAATTATTTCTTAATGACGATAGATATACTACTTATCGAGGCATAGCTGTACCGTATATTTTGTCTAAATAAGTCTTTGCGATACGTATGCTCCAGGTCATCCTTGTAACTTTTATTGTGAGTCTTTTTGAATATGTCAAATGCTTGATGTAAATGATCCTCATAATTATGAACGAATTCACGCATTGGGTTAAAGGTATACACATGCTTTTCACCTGGACCTGGGAAGCTGACACACTTGGTATCTGCAAATAATTTTCATTGTAATTATTCAATACAATACAATAATTGTTTTATTTATTAATTATAATTTTTTTTAATTATAATGTAATAAACAAATCTTTATATATCAGTTAACAGCAATGGAAAAATATATATTAAAAATTTGATATACCTTCTACGATTTTAAAGACATCATCAGAAGGTTTGTCGAAAGAGTACCAATCGTATTCCAGGTAATAATGATCATAATGTGAACCCAAAAGACTATTAAATCCTTTCATTTCATATCTCACAGGAATAGGTTCTTTCGCCTTTGGTAGATATGGTGATTTCTATAAACATTTTTTTTTAATACTACAATTCTATTTTACGGTATACACAAATAATCTTATTTTTACCTTATAACGTATCCACAGCGTGTACTTGTTTGTTTTCATTCCAATTTCTTGTACAAGTCTCCATTTCTCACATAATAATCCATTAATCATCTCTTGTCCAATACACTATATATAAATTATTTATATTTCATCAAACTACACATACATTTATACATACATACACAGATATATATATGTAATTGATAAAATTACAGAATTTACATCTGCAATCTCACTTACCTCCATTTCGGATGTATCTGGAATAATAGTCTGCGGTTGTATTTTAAAATCATTAGTACCATTTACTTGAAAACATGTCTCTTTATTATCAATAGTCTCTGTGGTAATCGGTGCTAATTTTATACTGGCTCCATATTGTCCTTTGTGAGCCAATTGGAATGTTTTAACCATCCCTATTAGACAAAGAAAGAGATTTATATGTTGTACATGTACTGTATATGATGTATATATGTATGCTGTACTAAGCAATCTATACCTAAGTTAAAAATAGATAACGAATAAATAGAAGAGTGAGATTGTTATTACCTCCATAATAATCAATTCTACTAGATCCACTGTTGCCATTGTACCATGCGTAGAAAGGTTCCCGAATTTCTGCATATGGTATATACAATGTTCCCTTCACCGTATATGTTTTACTGAATACCGGAGCTGTTAAGGATTCTTTGGGAAGTGCAGCTATACAACATATTCCTGCAAAATTAAAAAAAATATATATAAGAGAATTGTTGTAGAGACATACATAATAAAAAAAAGAAAGTTATTATTGCATAAATAACTTACCACAGAATATTAAAAGTATACTACTCCTAATGTTAGACATTTTCATTGCGTCTCTGAAATGTACAACATATGGATGATTTTGTGTCACTCTGATAACACGGCTGACCTAACCAGATTACATTGACTGCGTTCAGCTGAAGTGCTGAATTTGCAACTGTTGTAAAATTTGTGAACCTAATTGGTGTATGATTTTAGATTTAGCCAAGATTAAGAGCATATACCAGATTCACGATTTATACAACAGTTGCGAATGCAGCACTTCTGCTGAACACAGCTATTGACTGACAGACAGGCATATGTATAATAATGGAATTTAATGTATACATTATTACATTTTCTTTAATGTAAAGTTAATGAGAAAAAGGCATATCATTGGAATATTTTATTCAAGTAATATTTATTAAGGTAATAAAAACGTTGTACTTGAGAAAACTACAAGAATATATGTGTAAATAAATTAGATTAAAATAAATGTTTAAATATCATGCAATTTTTAAAATAAAACTATACCATAAAAACAAGTAGAAATGCAAAGTACGATATTGCATTGTGAAAAAGTAAACGATTTTCGAATGCTGGAAAGATGTATTATATGCTCGTAACGTTCGTTTTCTTCTCTCCAAATGTTTCTAATGATGTTGTTACAATATCAATTTGATTTTGTGGAAAACACAAAAATCTGTCTCTTGTCTCAATCGGAAATATCGTAACAATGTTAGAAAGATAAAAACGAATTTAATCATGCGTACAAAGTTTACCTCAATTGCGACGCAGAGAAACTTGCCTCTACGCGAGTACGACAATAGCCGAATGTGACTAGAGGACAACGAATCACTTTCTTATCTATTTACGTTTGGAAATGTCGATGAGAAAATTTTCTTTGTATGCATATATTGGTGGAATGTTCACGTGAGTGAAGTGGTATCGCATCGCCAATTGGTCGATTAAACATAGGATCTTCTGATTGGTTCGGTGAATGCCAGTCTCTCCCTTCTAGAGTCTCTATGTTTTTACAGTCAGCAACGCACTCCGATTCAGCTTCTCGAAGATCTATTTCATCCTTGCTACTTCGTGCATCAAGCCGCTTTTTGCTGCATCCTATCCATTCTATATATTTACGTACTCATAGCCGCATGGGACATACCTGTCTCGGAGCCAACCAATAGGAAGAAGAGGAGCGCACGATTTTTTTGCATGAATTTCACCGGCTTTCGTGCTGCGAACAGCGAAGTGGATTCTATGAGAGAGCTGATAGAATATATTTTATCAGTTTAGGTTTTGGCCGTATTAAATCTCGAGATCAGAGATCAGAGATCAGGTGCCAACTATATTAAGAAAAAGATCAGGTGAGGTTTATATATACTTGTGCGTATTATTTTAATAAGTCAGCGAACTTGACAAACTAAACTCTCTTTTTTTAAAATGCAAATATAATGTGTGCGAATTTTTCTCATTGTATTAAAGCAAGCAATGCCTTAGATCCTAAAATTAAGTTGTCTTGTGGATTGTTGCTTTTTCAGAGATCTTTAGATACTTCCAAGTTGCATAGCTCAGATCCTACAATGTTAAGAAGAATGGTCATAATAATAACTTCTGGTATCCTGGTGACAAAAGTAATGAGGCAGTTGTACAATATGTATAGACGATCTCAAAGGAAAATGATTAATACTGCCAATGACTGTGCAAAACAACTTTGCAAAGACACAGAGGCGAAAATTTTCAAAGTCATGTTTTTTTCAAAAGACTCTACTTTATGTCGACCACATCTGGGACATCTGAAATCATGTGCAAAGTTAAATTGTCCTGTCGGACACTTGAGGTAATTTCTGATAACGTAGTATAAAATATAAGAAAAATAAAATAATTTATCTTTTTTTGTAAATGTATAAAACATCTGATACATTTGCAGGCAAATTTTAGATTGTTTGGATTCTGCAACTGATACTTTGGATATATGCATACATTGCTTTACATTCCCAGATTTAGCAGAGGCGATTGTAAAGACCAGAAACAGAAATGTTGTCGTAAGGATGATATTGGATGAGTCCATGGCCCAGAATGATGCAAGCCAATTAATGCACTTTTATAAAGAAGGTTTATAAGTATTTTGATATAAATATTATACAAAGAATAAAATTTAAACACTTCATTTAATCTGAAATTCCTATTAGATGGATAACGCAGCAACGTAATAATCATTATTATTTTATTTTGCAGGAATTAAACCAAAATTAAAACAATTGAATAATATGATGAATCACAAATTTGTTATTATTGACAATAAGATTTTGATATCAGGCAGCGCAAACTGGACTGAATCAGCATTTTTTGGAAATTTTGAGAACATTCTATTGACTAATGAGCCAGCAATAGTCAAGCCATTTATAAACGAATTTGAAAATATATGGACAATTTTCAATACTGTAACTACAGAAGATTCTAAAAATTAGAATTCTAGAAATTCAAGTTTAGAAATCTTAATACATCTACATCTTAATAATTTTGTAAGAATTAATATAAATATGTCTATTAAAATTAGGCAAAGAAGAATACATACATTTTTTTTATTTTTAATATGTCAGTCCAAGACTTACCTCATTCCAATATACGTCACGTAAAAAAGTTAATATTCAACACCTGAAGCAATTCAAGACATCAAATAACATAGCGAATTATTCCGTGTTGTTACGCTGCGAAGTATATATGTCGCGATAAATTACGACAACAACAGATATCAGAAAGACGAATTGTTTTTTTATCAATCATTGCACTGTCCATCTACACGACTGATTGATTTTCGTTAGGCCGGCTTCATACCTTAGCAGAACACAATCAGAATTTGCGCTGGTAGTAAACAATATACATATTCTGCTTTTCTGCTTCTATTTTTCTGCAAAAGTTCGAGTACTGGAGAAATTTTAAGCAATTTTAATTTTTCTAAATATTATTTCCGCCGAAAAAAGTTGATATGTGAATAAAACAAATATATACTTTTAATTATTATATTTTATTTACACTATAATTAAAAAGATTTATTTGCTTTATTCACATACTTACCAATACCCGAACTTTTGAAGAAAGATAGAAGCAGAATATACTGTTTACTAACAGCGCAAATTTTAATTGGGTTCTGCTATCGGATGATCGATGTCGGAATGAGGTAAGTCTTGGGCTAACATATTAAAAATAAAAAAATATATGTATTCTTCTTTGCCTCATTTTAATAGTCATATTTATATTAATTCTTACAAAATGATTAAGATGTAGATGTATCAAGCCTTCTAAAACTTGAATTTCTAGAATTCTGATTTTTAGAATCTTCTATAGTTACAGTATTGAAAATCGTCCATATATTTTCAAATTCGTTTATATATGGTTTGACTATTGCTGGCTCATTAGTTAATAGAATGTTCTCAAAATTTCCAAAAAATCCTGATCGAGTCCAGTTTACGCTGCCTGATATCACAATCTTATTGTCAATAATAACAAATTTGTGATGCATCAAAGTATTCAATTGTTTTAATCTTGGTTTAATTCCTGCAAAAGCGATAATGATTATAACATTGCTGCGTTATCCATTTAATAGAAATTTCAGATTAAATGAAGTGTTTAAATTTAATTCTTTGTATAACTTTTATATCAAAATACTTATAAACCTTCTTTATAAAAGTGCATTAATTGGCTTGAATCATTCTGGGCCATGGACTCATCCAATATCATCCTTACGACAACATTTCTTTTTCTGACCTTTACAATTGCCTCTGCTAACTCTGGGAATGTAAAGAAATATATGCATACATCCAAAGTATCAGTCACAGAATTCAAACAATCTAAAATTAGCCTGCAAATATATAAGATGTTTTATACATTAATGAAACAAAATAAATTATTTTATTTTTTTTTATATTTTATACTGTTATCAGAAATTACCTCAAGTGTCTTACAGGACAATTTAACTTTGCACATGGTTTCAGATATCTCAGATGTGGTCGACACAAAGCAGAGTCTTTCGAAAAAAACATGACTTCAAAGATTTTTGCCTCTGTGTCTTCGCAAAGTTGTTTTGCACAGTCATTGGCAATATTAATGACTTTCCTTTGAGACCGTCTATACATATTGTACAACTTCCATATTACTTCTGACATCAGGACAGAAGATATTACGATAATCTTTCGTCTCAACATTGTAGGATCTGAGCTGTGCAACTTGGAAATATCTGAAGATTTCTGAAAAAGCAACAATCCACAAGACAACTTAAATTTAGGATCTAAGGCATCTCTGCTTTAATACAATGAGAAAAATTTACACACATTATATTTGCATTTCAAAAAAGAGGGTTTAGCTTGCCAAGGTCGCTAACTTAATAAAATAATACGCACAAGTATATAAAAACCTCACCTGATCTTCTTCTTCTTTTTATAGCTGCTATCTCTGTCGAGACGGAAGTCAATACGGCCAAAACCTCAGCTGATAGAATATATTCTATCAGCTCTCCCATAGAATCCACCGTTCGCAATGTGAAAGCCGGCGAGATGTAATACACGCAAAAATCATCGTGCATTCTTCTTCTTCCTATTGGTTAGCTCGGTGACATGTATGTCACGTGCGACCAAGAGTATGTATATATGTAGAAGGGATAGGGATGCAGCAAAAAGCGGCTTGATGCACGAAGTAGCAAGGATGAAATAGATCTTCGAGAAGCTGAGGGAGCGGTTTCATGGTGTCGATACGTGTCCACGATGCTAGAATTTGGTCCGATATCTCGGTTCGAGAAACATGTAGCCAATAAAATTGCCATTTTTCCGTAAAAGCTGCAAGTCGATTGGCTACAAATTTCTTAGACCGAGATCTCGGACCTAATTCTAGCATCGTGGACACAAGACTTTAAGGGTGAAATCACACGGTACGGGAATCAGCGTGCGGGACAGAGGATGCGTGATTCGAACAGCCAATCATGCGGGATAGAAAAATGCGGAAGAGCGCTGATTTATCAGCGGAGGTATCAATTGTGCTGCCGTCTAGTCGAAAAAAGTGTCCGCGGACACTTTGGAGATATCAATTGTGCTGCCGTCTAGTCGAAGAAAGTGTCCGCGGACGCTTCAGAGGTATCAATTGTGCTGTCGTCTAGTCGAAGAAATTGTCCGCGGACACTTTTTTCGACTAGACGGCAGCAAAATTGATACCAAGGAAGTGTCCGCGAACACTTTGGAGGTATCAATTGTGCTGCCGTCTAGTCGAAGAAAGTATCCGCGGACATTTCTTTGGTATTAATTTTGCTGCCGTCTAGTCGAAAAAAGATCCATATTTCCGCTGTAAAATAACATATTCATTTGGTTTATAATATTCTAATTACAATGTAGAATTAATTTTCTTCATATTTACCTGGTTTGAGTACCAGTAATAGGGGGTCGGATCGATACTTTCACGTTTGTAACCCTCCAGCAGCTCCTTATGGTCCGAGATACGCATTGAACCGCTGACGATTTCACCCACGTTCGGTAAAAGTACATCAACAGATTAAGCGTCTGTCCTCTGGGCAACGTGGCATTCAATTGATAAAACGACTTGATTTCGAAAACGACAAAGTAT
>VBVR01003970.1:0-15771 GCA_011638315.1 Tetramorium parvispinum
TGAAATATTCAGATGTATAAGACTTCCGATTTCCGGCCGGACCAACGAGAAAATTTCGATCTGTCGATTGCGACTCACAATATCGTGACTCTGAATACTCCGGGCCGGAAATAATTTCGAATCTAAATCGAGCAAGTTGCGATCTTTGGACGGATGTTCATCCCAAGGGCTGTAGGACCGGATTCTATCATAACTTTTTTGCACAACAGTATGTACTCTATTTGTAGATCCCGTGAGAGTGGGTTCTCTCTTATTTACGGAATCCCATCGCGCCCGCTTTCCCGCGATATAATATTCTATATAAAATTTTAACAGAAATCCGATCGGCGCCATGATGTATCGCGGTTATTCTTTTGTACGGTGTATCTTTTTACACGATAAGACGATACCGCGTTGAAAACTGGCCTCGTTGTACGGCATGCATTTTAACGACGTGCCCAGTAACGCCTGTGAGAAACGACTTCTCGAGTCTTTATTCGACGCGCTAACGTGCCGTGTCCATCAAGCTTTTATTTCACGAACGAAACATAGATATCTCGAGCTCTTAAGATCAATAACGATAATAAGGATTTTTACAAACTTAATCGGTCTTCATCGTAATACTTATCGTTAGGTGTTTCACACATCTATCATTTACCGCTGACAAATTTTTGTATTTTTGCATGAAAATGATCATCTTCATTTTATTTCATATTCTTCAAGACATTCAACAAGATGTTAAAAAAGATAATATTATACATCAGATTGTTGCAGATTTATTTATATCTTAAATATATTTACTTGATGAAATCATCCATCTTGATAAGAAAAAAAACGAAAGTCATTCGAGTGAACAGTCTTAGAAATTTTCTTCGCGATAGTCCATGCCACTCTATGTAAAGTATGATCTGACGGAAAAATGTCCTTTCTATCGAACGGCTCTTTCGCGCTAGCTTTATAAACTAAAATTAAAGCGATGACCCAGTTTGAGATAGCAACAGCTCATAAAATTGAAATTTTCAACTTGATACAAAATTTGGAATACAGAAAGAGCTTTTATCCAAATAATCATCCGATTTTCATATCGAACTTTTCCTCGATCGCGTTACTTTTTGTCGTATGTAAAACGACTCAAGTAGTCCAAGATGTCGATAATGCTTGCATTATCAGACATTTTATACACTTAACTCTCGGATGTAGCCTACTTTTTTGTCATGTAGTTACATAAGCGGCATTACATAAATTTGATTTTGTCAGTGACAACAGAGGAGATGTTAAATATTCTGCAAGAAGAACAATATTCGTGCACATAATGCGTTCAAACAATATAAAACTAACAGACTATTTTCCATTTTATAGTTAAAAATTGATATTGATTTTATAAAATGTCGAGTTCACAATAATTTTTCAAGCAGTGATTTTATCTTTTCATTTTTTATACGTATCCTATATACAAACAACAAAATATATATAATTATTATAACAATATGATATTAACAAATTATTAACCTTTGGGCGCATAGGATGTATTTTACATCCCAGACTTCTTTTTTCCTAGATTTCACATAGAAACAAATTGTTTTCAATGCTGTCCTCTTCAATACTTCTCCTTAATCTTCTTCCTAACCCGTTAAGATTAACAGTACTTACAAATTTGCTTGAGAATTGTTTATTAATGCCATCAAAATCGACTGGGATGTAATTTACACCCCATGCGTATATTCACGTTACACATTTTTATTGTCCATACAATAAATTTACTGTAAAATGGTATAATTGTAATAGAATGTTTTAATTATATATTAGATATATTATATACACTACTAAAAAAAAACGCTTTTTGCATGCTAAGAATTTGGGCTATTTTTAACCTCTGTAACTTGGCGAAGAATCATCGCAGAGACAAAATCCAAAAAGTATTTTGAAGCTTGAAGGTTAAAATGTTTTTTCATTTTGTACGATAATTTGTTGCCGAGTTACAACAGTTTGAAAATAACCCATTTTTTTAGCACGTGAAAAGTGTTTCCTATTTTTTTAGTAGTATATTATATATTAAAAATTAAAAATTCTATTTTTTGTTGCAAGAATAATTAAAGAATATTTTTTTTGTCACAATTTGATCAAATTTTATTTTAAAAATACGTTTATGTATTTTTAATTATAATTTAATTATTATAAGTTTATTTGGTAAGTATATTTGGTAAATTACAATTTAACAAATGTGCTTACTGTAAAACTGCATTAAAAATTTATGTATTCTCAAATACACTAAGTGACGAAGTCGTGTGTAATATGTATCATTCTAAAATAAACACTAAAAAAAAAATAAAATAACACTAAACTATAAGTTAAAATTTTTAAATCTAATACAAATGGTTTTTTTTAAACCTTTCTTTTGTGAACTACAACATACACAATTAATTTTTTCCTAATAAATTATAAAATTTGTCAAGTTATTCAACAGTTTGCAAAAAATAAGTGTACTGGATGCATTTCAGTATAGAATTGATTATTAACAAGAAAACGTTAAAATTAATGATCCTATTATTTGTATATTCTAAAATATATGCAATAATGAATAATATTATACAAATAATAAAAAATAATAATTAGTTTATTATTTATAATATAAATGACGTGGGATGTAATTTACACCCCACGCGCCTTCTTACGTTTTAAATTTTGACGCGCCCACTGGAGGGTTAATAACAAAATTTAATTGCTATGCAAATTATTTAATCTTTATTTTAATAAAATACATTTAACCTGATTCCTGTAAACAGTGATCGATTCGACCCAGGCAAAAATTGCAACCGTTAATTACTTCGAAACCAAGGAAGAGGGCAGATCCTATCCCCAGCCTAAAAAATTGTACTCTGGAGGGAAATCCTTAGGTAAAATTTCTGCCAATTCGCAACAAGCCATCCTGGTAAGCACCATGAAGTTAGCGTTGGGTCGAATCGACCCCCGTTTACGGGAATAGATTGCGTTTTGTCAACTTAAGAGCAAGCTAAGTTTTATCATTTTTATGTTTATTTTAATGAAATTTTATAAAATATTAATAATAATATAAGTAAAAATATTAATAAAAATAGATATTAATATAAATAATAATATTAATGAAAAAATATTAATTATTTGTATTTTAACTTTTTTTTACTTTTTAACCTTTGTACAGAACTTTAGTTACACTTAACATTACTTATTATCAATAAAAATGTTTAAATTTAATAAGATGTGTTATTTTTTATTTAAAAAAATACCCATATGTATACCTCGAAAATCCATTTTTTCAAGTTAAAAAAATTACAGTTTCTATTTTGTAATAACATTTTGCAATATTTTTTTCTTAAAAAGTAAAATCTTAAACTTTAATTTAAGCTTCGTTTCAGTCAATTCTATTAATTTTTTGCTAAGTTATGATTTTTTAAACAGAACTCTACACTTTATACAAGTTGCCTTGTTTATTGTAAAAAATTGTTTGTTTAAATTTATTTATTACTATTTCTCACAATTTCATCGTAAAGTAGAAGATTTAAAGATAATATATAAATTCTTTTAGATTTTTTCAACAATATTTATTATTCTTACATTGCGTTGGGTCTTTTCGATCCACGTTTACAGGAATGTGTTGCCGAAAAAATGTACAGGAATCGGGTTAAGTTGCGATATAACATCAAAGTATCTGCGAATCAACCCTAAGAAAAAAATATTGTTACTTTTGGCCTCAACCACAGTTTTATAATATTTCTAACGATATAAATTATGGTTAACATAATGATCCATATAGTTAAGTTAATCATATTTATTGTTAGAAATATTATAAACTTATGATTGAGGCCAGAAGTAAGTATATTTTTCTCTCAGTGAATATACATAGCAAAAATTATGTTTTTTTAGTATAAGTTAATCTCACTAAAATTTATTGTGATCTTTTACCTTTCAAACATTATTATTAATTTTGTTCAAGTGCCACTAGTAAATCACCAAATTGCGAATTCTAGTACAATATCACGGAATTTTTCGAATGACCAAAAATAATCTTCTAGATTTTATAAATATACTCCTCTTGAGCGAGATACAGCATAAGAGAGATTTCTCTCAATAAAATGAGGATCCCGCCATAAATATGGTGGAATGTAATCAAGCTTCGTGGTTTCTGTGATCCTTGAAACCTATTACAAGGCACGTACCACACTAGGAAATATAAGCCACCCATCCAGAGCAAATAACAACGGATCACACCGGATGATATTGAAATAAACATTTAGCGTCACGCGTATTCGCCCTGCGTCTGGTTTTATTTTCTTCGGAGTAAAATGGGACGCTTAACGAGCGCTATTATGTGCGCGCAAACACATTGGCGAAAGCATGAATAATTAAAAACTGTAATGCCGTTGAAATAGGCAATCTAACGTGGAAGTACTGCGAAACTGCGCCGTGAAAACTGCGTCACAAAGTAACCGGAACGGTTTCGGATGTAAAGATACAATTTTCTCAACAGCGAGTTTGACAAACGACGTGGAAATTATTTCGGCGAAAACTAAGAGAAAATCCGTTTTAATTAAGCGTTCTAAGTCAATTAGTGGCAATTAGTGTTGGGCAAGCAATTTATCGCGAGACTGATTTAATTTTCTAGATGTGACAAAAAGATATCGCGCCGAGTTGCCCCCGAAGATAGCAAGGTTTTTAATTGGCGCGATATTTCGGAATGTGATTAAATTTCATTATGTTGTTGATTGTTGCGCCAACTCTGAAAATGCCAGAGCTGATTATTGAAAAACCGTAAGCCGAAATTCCGGAATCTTTACGAGCGATACACTCGCACGTTCGCGTAATCTTCGTGAGACTAGAGAGTGGCGAATTCGTATCTTCTACCCGTGGCAACCCCCCAGCCCTCTGTCCGTTGTAACCGTACGATCGCGTTGGAGCTGGCGGTTTTAAACTCGGAAGTGATGTCTGACGCAGCTTTCCCATCGGTGGCGGTTCACTTATCTGATTCCACCTTTTCCGCCATCGTGGGATAAAAGTATCGGGCTAGCCCGGCTACGTAAAAGACGTAGGAAACGGGTACTTGAAATCGAACAAAGGCTTTCACAGTAAATGGTACCGCGCGTCTATACCTGCTTGAAAAACCCTTCCCTCGGCTATCCCTCCGATTACGCGCCGTACGGAAACTTCTTTACGACGGATCGAGGACGACGACGACGCCCGGAACTCGCTCCGAAACGACGACTTCCCAGTCACGAAATTGGTGAAGTAGCGCTGGGAAAGCGCGTACTCGCCCGAGACTCTTTCAACAAACATGAAAACACTCTGTGGATTTAAGTTTTATAGGTCCGTGACATTCAATTCAGATAGATGGGACATCAGGTCTCGGCACATTATCCATTTTTAATGCCTACTGAGAAGAATTCTGGTTAAAAACGGACGAATCAGAAAATCATGTAGGATTGATGAAATGTTCTTATTATTATAACAGAAATTCTGGTTATTATAATAAAACTCAATATTTTATAACTTATAATAACTAGAATATTTCATCAATCCAGAAGATTTTTCTGATTCGTCCGTTTTTAACCAGCATTTTTTTCAGGACATAAACCTTACAACCGCTTTCGCAATTGCTTTCAAATTATAAGCGAATATAAAGGATTTCTGATGATTAAGTCTGAGATAAAACGATAATAAAAATTTAATTTTCCATTTCAAATGAGTTTACATATTAGCAAAGCTTCAATCTTAAATCTTAAACAAGAGAAGAAACGGTATTATCATGAAAATGCCCAAAAAGATGCTTGTTGCCTAATTAGGCAGATAATAAAGGGTCTTGTAAATCTATGCGAATTTAAGAAATCAAGAAATCAAAGAAACAAGAGATGAAATGTCATCCGGCGCAAAACGCAGTCCTCGGGAAAATTGTTCGGATAAAATTTAAGTGCGACAGGCGAATCTCACGCGCGCACTCGCGAGATGTGCAACAACATGGCATACGAATCTACGAGCTTATGGTACCATCTCGCACGATTTATGATTTTCCCTCGACAGCACAGAAAATCCCTCCTACAGACCGAAATATGATTCCACTAGAGCGCGTGTCGTTGCATTAATATATGGTTCTCTATTTTTCCGAGCGCCTGCCGAGAGCGCACGCAACGTGTCTCCTGAAATATTTTACTCGTTTGTACGACTAGAAAGCAAATGAAGTGCATATATGTGACATCGCGCGCGCGCGCACGTATGTCACCATGACGTGTCGCCGGTTTCTAACGTTAAAGCGAATAAATTGGGTTAACGGCATTTGATGCATAATAATTATTGCCCCCGCAACGCGTCGTCGAGCAAATTACCCGGGCAGGAAGACCGGGAAGGAAGCTGGCGCGTCTGGCAGAGGGAGACAGGGGATAAGGGAAATGAGAGAAAGACGAGGCTGATCAGCGCGTTGTAATTTAAAAAGTTCCTTCGTCCCCTGTGAAATTGATAAATCGCGCGAGGCGACTCTTGCCTTCTCGTACCTCTCCTCATCTCCAACTCCCCTCCTCACCTTCCCCTCCTCTCCTCGTGACGGGTCTTCGGGCGGGTACAATCAAGGCTAATCTGCCTCTAGGAGTAATAAGTTGAAAAGTCCATTTTTCTACGGTTCCCGTCTTTCGCGATGTGACTACCTCGCGCATTACTCCCCGCGCGATTGCAGCATCTGCGATTTCTCTAATTTCACGGAACGAAGGTTAAATGATTCCTCAAAAGTTTTCCTCAACCCTGCGCCGCTGCGATCCCAATTACGCGGTTGCGATATCATGTACCGAACGAACTTACAGGCATCAACATGTAACGTATGCGCGTATTTAACAACCAGTGGGATGTAAATAGAGAAACGTCCTTTCAAGAGCGCAACGCAAAGGCAAAACAGAAGAAATAAGTATATTCCGGTTGAGACTTTGAATTACACTTGAGTGTAAAATAATATAAAACTTTAGTTCTTTATTAAAGAAATACGAGTTTAAACAATTGGAATTTTTACTTTATGCTGCAATTTATACACTGAAAAGGAATTCTGGTTAAAAACGGACAAATCAAGAAAATCTTGTAGGATTGATCAAATATTCTAATTATTGTATAAGCTATAAAGTATTGAATTCTATTATAATAACCAGAATATTTGATCAAATCTACAAGAATTTCTGATTTGTCCGATTTTTCTTGAATTTTTTTTCTTCAGTATATAACCAGTTTCAGATTATGCAGAATAAACATAACTAAAACATAATTAAAAATAACAAATATAAATTAATAACATTTTATTTTCTCTCCGCTCGTGGAAACATAAATTCATACGTCTGCGTATCGAATCTGAAAATTGATCCGTGTTTTTTCCAAATGGTATACTCCCTCTAATGCAGAATACAGGGCGCTCTATGGATAAAGGTACCACGAAGACGTTTCCTCGTGGGTATTAGCGTCATCCCTTTGCCGAAGATTGATGGAGGCAGCCTGACAGAACCACCCTCCGGTCTTCTCTGTTTGCTCGTCCTCCGCCGCCCTGTCGCACCATCCTTCTTGCATGAAAAAAAATCACCCTCCTTCCCTTCGCGGCCAACGTCCTTTCCTATAAATGGTTGTAGTCCATGTCGATATTTATTACGGAACTGATCTGGATAGGCCGAAGATACTAAAGGATATTAGATGAAAGTTGAGGTACAGTGTTTGAAAGTTAGCGAAGTGTTTGATATAGCGAGGGAAATTGCAAACGGGTACACTGTAAAAAATTGATGTAAAATTACATGTAATTTTGAACCCACTATAATAGGTGTAATTTTAACATACAATTAACTATATATAATAAATTATGCAATAATTAACATAAATTTTTGCGTGTTTCTCTAATTTTGCAGTACATAAATGAAAACAATTTTTTAATTTGTAATTTTTTTACAGTGTATGCACAAAGAAAAACAAATTAGAAGATTTTTGCAAAATTTATATGTAGAGTTATAAACGCGCAAAAATTTACAGTTTTTTACAA
Source organism: Tetramorium parvispinum (assembly GCA_011638315.1). Lineage (NCBI taxonomy): Eukaryota > Metazoa > Arthropoda > Insecta > Hymenoptera > Formicidae > Tetramorium > Tetramorium parvispinum. The sequence goes on from VBVR01003970.1 coordinate 8,003, forward strand.
TTTTTAGTTGTAAATTTACAATTTAGAGTGGGTCTCAAAATTACCCTCAATTATCTCAAAATTTGGTGTAATTTTACATAAATTTTTTACAGTGTATCATTAAGCATAAAACATCGAACGTAACGTATAGCGAAGAAAGGAAAATAAAAGACAAGTCGCACATATCGAGCGAAGGAATGGAGGAGGGATCTCGAGTATTAAACCTTAATAATTAAGCTTCATAGCACGCTGATGTCATTCTTTATCGGGCCTTATTATTCTTTCACGAACGACCCCATCACCCACTTCCAGTCTTTAGCAGAGACGTTTATATCGCTTATAAATGAAGATACTCAAAATTCGCCACGCAAAATTCCGCCATGTTTCCATTCCATACGTATTGTATGACAGTTGTTATTTTATCATATTCGTATTGTGGTAGGCTGATACGGTGATACCTGGGGCAGCACCGCGCGGTGCAACGTACCGTGAATCAGAATGCACGTCTGACTTATTGAACGCAAACTTGTTACGAGAATAACTTTAGTGCGTGATACGGATTCGTGCAATCCTATACACGTTAGCCGTATCTATAAATATATCAGGCACATTTCGCCGAAGACCGTTATGGCAAGACCGTTCGCGGAATTTCAAAAGTCAGATTTCCAACGGCGCGATACGCTTCCGTCTTTCTGACGGCGTGAAAAGTGGATTTGTCATCTCGCAGGGAGCTCGCTAAATTTTCCAGAAACTCACCATCCGCGTTGAATGTACAGGCGCGTGAAGAACCTTGCGCACTTTCACATGTCGAAATGTACGTATTGATGGGGGTATAAAGAGGTGTATGGTAACCATCTCTCGTGAGGAATATCGATTGGACGGCGAGCATTATACGGACGTAGTTACGTTCGGAATACAGTATTAGTACGGACACGGGTATCAAGATAAAGATCGAGCCAATGCTTTCATTTTTCTTCGTTAGAACGTACATCAATTGTGCCACGTACTGACTGACAATTATTTATTGCACTAGTAACAATCTTCCTGTCCAAGATAAAACTTTAAAGACGTTTCCGAAAGATATTAAAGTTCCGAAAATTTATTTAAAAAATAAAAGCTTCAGAAATGTGCGAACAATGAACATATTAATATAGAATTAAATTTATTAAGTTTGGATAATACACAGGATAATTCCTAATACATTTCGAAAATGGAAGATGTATGTAGGTCCTTAGTTGATTTATAAAGAAAAATTTACATACACTTTTGTCATCAATGGCTTATTATTATACCCAGAGATATAGGGTGCTCAACAAAAAAATTATATTTTTCCAACTCTCGAAAATGTTTCCAATTGTTCTCTTGAATATTACTGCGCGTTAGTATGATTAATGGGTTACTTTTAGCAATTGAAAAATTCTGGTATCATCAATGGCATACATACAAGCGGTTATTGAGATCGAGAATTTTTAACAAAAAAATAGATAGGCCATTACAGATAAAACTGTTTATTTAATCAATAAGCGAAAAGTAGTGAGATTATGTAATGAAAAAAAATTAAGTGCTGAAAATAACTATCTTTAGCCATGATATAAGCCTCTACTCTTCATCTCATTGATTTATGTTGAATCATATAATCGGAAGTATTTCTGAATTACCTGACCTCAGGAAAACTTGTATCTTGTAACAACATTAATTATCGAAGCGAATAAAAGAACAATTAGGAACGTGTCCGAGATTTCAAAAAATATAATTTTTTTCGTTGAATACTCTGTATCTTCAGAACTAATCCAATTATGACAAAAATGTAAGTACTAATCAATTATCATTTTATGACAAAAAAATTGAAAAAAATTCTATTTTCTCAATATAACGTAATGCTAACGTTATTAAATGATGACGAATTCCTTTGTAATTTATAGTTAGGAATAGTTTATGAGCTCATTGTCTGTTTAAAGCTTTCACGAATATTTATTTAAGTAGGAGGGCGATTTTATTACTTTCCAAGTTATTCCCGTGTGAGAGAGATTTTACTGCTTCTTGAGTATATGACAAATATTTACACTTCACGCGAGTCTAATGAAACTGAGCCACGAAATACGAGCGTGGCCGAATGTCCGGCTTAATAGTTTCATAGCAATAGCGTGTAGCTAAACGTAGTCGACGAGTATGAATTCAGGTACATATCGGTGACGTAAAGTGCCGCGAGCAAACAGGGAGCAAATGGGTTAATGGGCTTTCTGAAAACGGCCGGTTACAGGGAATTCCACGTTTCTGTCAGTAGTTAGACGTTCACCCTTCCCTCCTCCGTTCTCGCAATAGCTTAATTTCTGCCTCTACCATCCCATACCTTTATTTCCCTTCCCCCCTCTCTCTCTCTCTTTATTTCCTTCTCTTTTATCTTACGTCCTTCCAATTACCCGGTTTTGCTCTGTCGTCCTGTCATGTGTGCATATATAACTATATTCATTAATCGATCCGAAAGGGAGCCCATTCTCTGTTTACTCCCGGAAGTTCCTACTGTTCGTTCAAGGACCGTGCCTCGTTTAACCTCGATTCGCCTATCGGGCTAGAACATCTCACCGATTAAACTCGTCGAACAACCCGACCGGAGAAGGTCGAAGTTTCGCCAGTTTGCGTATATCTTCCATAGGAGTACTAAAGCGAAGCTTCTTTCCCGGCTAAGCGGACGTTCGTGAATCTGTCGGAAATACTTATGAGTATAGTTGAGGTCACGAAGACACAAACTCGTTATAATTAAATATACTGTTCAACGTTACAACAGAAATTCTGTTTTATAATAAGAACTAGAATATAATAAGAATTATAATAAAGAAACTATTGCAAACTGCGACGCACGAATAGACAGTTTATACAGGTAAAGCGAATTATTCGATTAACTCTTTGCCTCCGGGATGGGATCCAGGAATCCCAAGCCATTTCTCAGATAAGTATGGTAGTTCGGGATCATCTAATTATTAATTTTCATATTACAGTTTATATTACAGTTACAAAAGAACTTGAAAACACAAAACACCAAATTGAAATCAAATGATTAGAAGTTTTCTCTTGCTTTTTACATAATCAAAATTTTGTACTGTTTTTGGTTTCGGCGTTAGTAAAAACCCAAAAATCTTAGTGAGTCGTCTGTTACTGTTATGGTTTTTTAGTACATGTAATAAGTATTCAATAGTGAAAATTTGAAATTTCTAGCTGTAGTAAAAAATTTTCTAAAACACATAAATGTAAGGTTGCTTTATGCCTAGTTGATTGTTTTAAGATGTGTCACATTCAAAATAAATAAGTAAGTTTCACCTGAAGGAACAAGATATTATACTATTTGTATCCAAAACCTTATTTACTATTTAAAAAAATCCGATTTTAGTGCAGAAATATGCATAAAACTTAGTTTTGATAAGGATCTTTTCATGTAACCGTAATTTTTTTCCCATTTAAGATATTAACTTCTCGACTGTGAATTAGTGACCTACGAGGACAGTAACACAAAGGAATATTAATTTCACAATTAAAGACCTCTTTGCCCCACCCCGAAGCCAAAGGGTTAAAAACTCTCCTAATCATCACGTTACTTCAGAGGACAACAAAAAAAACATGAAATATAATTCTATTATTCTATTACTCTGTCACAATAGTGACTTTACAGAGACGCAATAGAGGCGAAGAAACGCAGTTACGAAGGCAGCAATCTAGTCAATCGAGTCAATTGAGCGGACGAGCTTAACCGCGCTGGAAACACGAAGTGGTTGCCAGCGGAACGAGGACGGGCGCGGTGCGGAAGAGGAAAGGGAACGGGGCGCGGGACGAGGCAGGGCAGACGGGCCAGGAATTTATCATTTCGTAGTTGAAGTGCCGTAGTGGCGACAAGGCTGAAATTGCAGTATTTGGGAGTCGAGTGGAGGCTCGAAAGGAGAGGAATAGAGTGGAGATTGGGGGAAAGAGCGACAGGGGATAGAAGACAAGAAGGAGGCAGGCTTACGTAGGAAGTACCTGGGCTGTGGAAAGAGATGGGAATGAGGGAGGGGGGGCATAAGGGGGTGCGCCTGGGGAGTGCAACGGAAGCAGCGAGAGCTAAAGAGAAAGAGCAAGCGCGAGCGAGAGACAAGGACGGAATTGTTAGGGAGCACCGTGAAATGCTGCTGGAGAGAGAGAGAGAGAGAGAGAGGGGGGAAGGGGGGATTCGACGGAAACAAGCTGCGATCGTAAGCGACGATTCTCTGGTAGCCACTCACGTCACTCCCCCTCGCCTCTCGTCAACCACCCCCATTCGATGTTCCTCTCTTTCGCGCTTTGCGCTCTGCTGACAGTAGTTGCGGCCCGCTACTAGTCAGCCTGGCCGCGTGACTGGCTGACTACACCGCTGCCTACATCACTACCGCACTGCGACAATTTGATAGCTCGATCGGAGACTGTGAAGCGTATCCTCCGGCTTTGTTCTCCATCTCCACCTTTCTCCTCTTCCACCTCCTTCGTTTTCCGCCTATCCCTCCCGCTCTGTCTGTCCAGTTCTACGTACCAATTTCAACGAAATTGTTGCACTTGCGTCATTCAACTGTTGCAACACCATTAGGCACCTCCCGCTGCAATTCCACGATGCATATGCGTCTACAGAGAAATTTTCGCTTTTGGGTGCTACGAGAGATAGAAAGAAAAGGAGAAAGAAGGAAAGAAGAAGGGAGAGAGAGAAAGAGAAAGAGGAAAGGAGGGATGATGGCGTAAGCGATGAATTGTTATGGCATTGAGTTATTTACGATCCACCCGTGTGTCGAATATGATAGGTTGTTAGCGCGGAAAAATACGCTATATGAATGGCACCACATTTCTTGACACTGTTCTAATTATCTCGACGTTTTTCAAACCTAAATGTTTCGAATCTCTTGTGAAACATACGCATTGTACAAAACTGTAGATAACGAAATAGAATATTGTGCTTAAAAAATTATTTTAAATGTTGAAGGAATCTTAGGTTCTGGCGGGCAAAGAAAGGTAAAAACGTCGAGACTTCTTTGTTAAACGTATATATTCGCCGTTCTCATACATATACAGGCCTACCAACCGTGAACAAGCAGAACAAAAGAGATCTGACATTGGTCGGAAGACGGCGCGAAAGATAACTAAAATTTAAAAATGAAATCTTCCCCTACATATTCTGACATTAAATATTTCAGAATATTCAATGATTAAAATCGTAATTTATTCGTAACTATTTTTACGATCGAGAACATTTCCCGATCGAAAGCACTAAAATCCGCAGGATATAAGCTCAGAGCAACGTTACTTCGCGAAAGGAACGGCGGCCGCCTGCGCCGAGGGGTTAACACTCGACCGAATAGGATTATAGAACGATAGAATTCCTTATTCACGATCGAATATATCTGCACCCGTCATCTTCCAAGGATCCCAAGTTCAAGATATGTGCGCGATATATATGCCGCCTCACGTCATGATGGGGTGTGGGGAAGGCGGAGGGGGCAGAGAGGGGGAGCGTCAATAACCCGGCCGTTTCACAAAGGGACGCGACGGCAGGATGAATCGTCGAAGAGGCACGACGCCGATGCCTTTACCGAAGCGAGGCACCTCGAGGCAGTGCTCCTTCGAGGCCACGCCCCGGATGCCTTTGCCTACCTCGTGTCAATGGGGACGAGGGCCTTATTAGAATCGACGGTAATTCGACGACGGGGAAGTTTGTTGATGAGGATTCTAGCTACAGGCAGTCGTTCGGGGCCAATGTCGGAGCTGCGAAAGGGGATGATAGCGTCCTCGCTCGAGAAATGTTTTCACATTATAAATATCTATTAAAAAGACCTAAGAAGGAGAGCGAGACCTTACTGCACTGAAAAAAAATTCTAAGTAAACTTATAAGATGCATTTAGTAATGCAATTTTTGAAATAGTTATTATTACTAAATATAATAATAATAACAAAAGGTTTGATAATAATTATCATTACTTCATTTTTTATAACTTTATTTTGACATAATGACCTACATGTTTAGTTGAAACTATTTCTCCAAGAATCTTGGTAACTTTTATCAAGACTGGATTATTATAACTAATTATAATTTTTTTTTTCAGTGTAGTAAGATCTCGCTTTCCTTCTTAGATCTTTTTAATAGATATTTATAATGTGAAAACATTTCTCGAGCGAGGACGCTATCATCCTCTTTCGCAGCTCCGACATCGGCCCCGAACGACTGCCTATAGCTGGAATCCTCATCAACAATCAATCATTTTTTTCAGTGTATATAACAAATCGACAGACAAGTTACAGCTGTAATCGTTTCGAGAAATCCTGAATAAAATAGATATATACTTTTTATAGTTTCTATTATCAATACATAGATTTATTTTTAAAAAACGTACATATTAAATAATATTAAAAATATATATTTAATATTTCGTTAATCATATTTCTATTTATCACTATTTTCTTGCGTTCTTTATCATGTTTTTATACGTTTCAATAAATCTAGTAATGTTACTGTTACTTTTAAAAAACAGTTGATATATTTATCATTTTCCTAATTTATCAATCGATTACGCGACTTATCGTACGTATCAGTTTACATTAGTTGAGAATTCTTGCGGATTTGGAACAAAAACTTAAATCTCCGAGGAGGGATGCTACCGTTGGGAGCACGAAGCTTCGAAAACTCATCGAGTTTAGGTACATAGGTGCAACGTACTACATTTCCGCAACTTTGAGCAAACTCTGATTGCTGCACGTGCTTTTCCTAATGTGCTGGGCATGCCTGTCGCTTTTCCTGCTTGCAAATTTCCACACGCCACACGACTGCAAAGTTTCGGTAATAAGTCGAAAGATTAATCGACATACTTGCGCAAAACTCTTGAGATTTTTGCGTGCAGATAAGTTAACGATGCAACAGCGTCATTAAGCTTTTAACAAAACTTTTCGATGTTATTAGCGACATATGTTCGTTGCACAAGAGTCGAAAAATGTAATAAAGATTATCGGAGAGTGGGACACCGTCAACGATTATCTTTGAGGCACTCTGACAGCCTCATTAATTTTGCGAAAACCCCCCGCAAGAATCTCGCAGAAGCTTCCGTTGTTTCCTCGGCTATCACAACACTCTGTCACCCCTTCACACTAGATTCCCCCATTATTAACGTCACTGCGCGGTCCGCCAGAGTGAAGTACACAAAACGCAGGCAACCTGAAGCCCAGTGACAGGATCCATTAGAAGCGGTTTACTTAGGTCCTTCAAGATTAGCCTGCCGCCTCCCCCTTCCCCTCCCCCGCGCTTGCGGCTTCTCGGCTCTCTCTTTATCTTTCGCGACACCTAACACTTCGATTTTAGTACTTATAGTACTTGCGTTGAATATAAAAAGTTTGATGGTATTTATGAAAGAGATACAAATTTGCACTGAAAAAAAAATTTGAGTTAAAAATGGACAAATCAGAAAATCATGTAGGATTGATCTAATATTTTGGTTATTATAATAGAACTCAATACTTTATAACTTATAATAACCAGAATATTTGATCAATCAATCAAAAGTATGAATTTTATCAGGCATATTCAATAAAACAGCAGACACAAATCTCTTCGTGATGAACTGTTAAGAAAATATAAGCTGTGACTTGTGAAATTTAGTCGGTTTTAATCAACTTATTAAAAGAAATTTTTCACACTAAAAAAAATTCTGGTTAAAAACAGACGAATAAAAAAATCTTGTAGGATTGATCAAATATTCTGGTTACTATAATAGGAATTCTGGTTATTATATAAGTTATAAAGTATTGAATTC
>VBVR01003971.1:0-15763 GCA_011638315.1 Tetramorium parvispinum
CATATATACATATATATTACCTCCTTTTATTGCGTAATATTTTATAATATTAAAAAAACTATTGAAATAAATGTTAAAAAGTTTTGAAAAATATATATTTAAAGAAAAGAAAATTGCCAGGAATAATGGAGGTCTTCAAATTGATTAATTTTTACTGAATAAATATTTTAAACGATAACATTCTACTAATAAGATAAGTACGTTATTAACAGCAAAGTTTAAATATTACACGTAAATTATTTAATTATTTGTTTTAATGAAAATTTAAAGTTAATTACAATTGATTAATTATTCCGTAAATAAAGTTAACTTAAATTTAGAAAAATTAAATTTACCTCTGTTTATACAGTATAATAACTGAATTTCTATGTATAACTTTCGAATGCTCTTTGAGCTTTATTATATAACTGTGAAAAGAAACTATATAATTTATTATCATCTTCTTTTCCTTTCAAAATTTTACGTTCTGCAAGAATTATGCGAGATATTAATAAAACAGGGAAAAAATAAATTATTTAATCGCGAAAATGCAAATAAAATGCAAGGAATAATCGTCCGCCCGCAATTGCCGAGCATCGGACAGTTTTGTTTTCCCTTCCCCGGGACAAACTTTGTACTAGTAGATCGCACGAAAAACGCATGAAGGTGCAAACGCGTCACGACGTGTCTCGAAGCCGTTCAGACACTGATAAATCCCTGTGCACGGTCCATTATTTGGATCGTTACATGCTAACTGTGCCGAGGTCCAACGTTAAAAGCATTAAGGGATGAAACGTACGACGAAGACGACCGAGGGACATCGGAAAGCGGGTAGGATAGAGGAAGACCGATAAAGGAGAAAGCGCGACAGAGACGGAGACCAGGCGAATGGGATGCGAGGATGTATGCTGGTGGAACTTTGCTTTCTGGCTCTTCGAAGCGGCGCGCGCGCGTGCACATCCACCAGGTGGTTCATCAGCCGTAGTCTGCGGCGAATGTTGGGTCCACTTCCATCCTCTTCGTCCTATCGTTCGTATTTTCTCCCTATGCGGTGGAAGAGGACCATCAGCGTTCCCGTCTCGTGCCGCAAAAGCTGACTACCCGCCCGCGACAAGGTTGACCTTTACCCGTTTGACCAGAGAGAGGCCAGATCCGCTTACGCCGGTACGAATTTGAGATTCTGTAAATCCACCAAAACTTCGACCTACGTCGTACTGGCTTTCCACTTATCTCCGGGAAAGCGAGAGAGGAAAATGTGTGTGTGTGTGTGTGTGTGTGTGTGTGAGAGAGAGAGAGAGAAAGAGAGAGAGGGAGAAAAAGGATCCGAATAGAAGGAGGCAGATTATACTGTTTCCGGTACGATGAGCAGAAATGCCGAGCGTAATGCGAAAGGGAATCCATGTAGATGCCACTTGCCACGGTACAAGCATATATATATATAATAGAGAGAGAGGGGGAGAAAGACACTCGTGCGAGTTCGCGTACACGCACGTACACACATTCGCTGTCTGACGAAATGTTTGAGAGATATCAAAACCGCACTGTCCGTGAGGCCGGCTCTGAACCGGCAACCCAGATATGACGGGTGCATGGCACTTCTATAATTAATTGCCACGCGGACTCGGCGCTCCGCAGGTTGATTTATGCGAAAGTGATGTCTATCTTCCTTGTGGCAAGCAACAGATGTAATCTGTTGGACTAAAAGTCGCGTCATTATTACGCGACAATGTTGTTCCGACCTTGCGACACGTAGATGAAGCGAAATCCAGACGAATTTCAATTCATTTATCATTCGTGAAGATAAGGATACGGCCGCAACGTACGATAAATCGCCATCTTTACATTAGATTAGATCCCAAATATAAACATAGTTTACGTTTCCTGTGCCATTATTTCTATTCAGGCTCCATTGAATGGGCCGCAGAGCGAGATAATTTCCGAATCTATCGTCTCCGCTTGGTCTCCGCGGTCACTGCTGCTCAATAAATCTTTATTTATCGACCGCAAAATTCGTCGACCGAAATTATACCTTCGAGTATATTAGTCATTAAGTTTAAACCTGCCGTCGAATGGGAACACTTTTCTCGTTCTACTACGTCGCAATTTACGGTATTAATAAGCAAGCCATCGAAACGCGAAATTGAATTAACCGTTATTTAAAATCATTCCTCACTGATTGTGACCCTGGCGTTAATATTGAAAATGTACTGAACAATTGATAAAATTCTAACGATACCTGCGTGAAATTCTTATCATGACACGTCAAACTTTCAGTCCGCTTTTGGATTCCGTTCCAACGTAGGTAATTAATGACATACCGATAATCCGTTCGATCGAGAGAGGAAGAGAGAACGGACAGATTCGGCTTGACGAGTGAGTTAAATAAAGATGAAGCTGATATGTCAGCTAGCGATAACGTCAGTTTAAAATACCTCCCGCGGAATCGAGAGAGAAAGAGAGACAGAGTGGGAGGGAGGGAGAGACTGACAAGTCGGATGGACGAGTTCCATCGGCGGTCTAATTGCCGACGAAAATGATGGAAGGGAGGAGGGACTGCATACACTATCTCGTTCTCCTCGCCTTTTACGAGGCGCACTCCCTCCCCTCATGTACACTTGATTCAACAAAGCAAATCAGACTTCGACACGCGAAGTCGGTATGAGGTATCACGCGAGGTCGGCCTTATCCTTCCCCCTCCCTCCTCCCACCAGACCTTCTCCGCCCCCTTAGGGCCAATCTTTTCCGGCTGGCTTCTTAGCCTTGCCCATGCTTCTTCCTCCCGCCATTGTGGAATTAGTGTCAAGCTAATTTCGCAGCTGAATTTACAAGTTTTCTTTGATCGTGCGTTTCGATGCTCCGGCCACCCTCGGGCCACCTTTCCGCGATCGCCCCTTCGACCCCGGTTCACCGGCGCGCCGTATCGCGCTTTCACGGAAAAGCAATTGCTCCGATATTATGTGCCACATTACGAAAGTTACGGGGCAATTTTTTCGTGTTTTTTTTTCTTCTTTTTTTGCTTATTTTTGCATGCTCACGCAGAGGAGGCAGGGGGAGGAGAAAAGACAGGAAGCATGCGATCGGCGCGAGCGTTATAGTTCTCGTGCCAATTTAGACGGACCGATCGCGAACCCTCTGTGTTATGAACGGGATTCACACGAATGCGGGATTTACGAGCATTCAACGAGTGGGAACGGCAAAGTATGTTATTCGTTTGTTGCGCCGATCCCTATTACGCGCCTCTACACGCGCGTACTCTTCCCCTCCCGTCCGCCTCTGCAAAATAATCGGCGAGAATATACGAGCCGCACGCGGCTCGCGAGATTCGCTATATTGTACCCGTATTAAGCGTTTACAAATGAATAATCCGCGCCGATCGAAGATTCCGGTTTTGCAATCAAAATTTACATTTACAATTGATTCCATTCCGCGATGCGGTAGAGTCCCATTAAAAAAAAAAAGAATCTTTCGTATAAGCAGAATTGGCGGAATTTCGAAAAAGAGAATCGAATCTCTCTTCAACAGATTGGCACGACAATGATGTCATTCGATATTAAATACACTAACATTTTATTACAACTAATTCTTAAATTAATCGGATGATTGACGCATTATTAATTACGTGATTATCGTGTTATTCTCAATCAGGTTAATATTTGAACATTGATTTGATCTTGGATGTTCCCTTTTTGTATATTCCAAAAATTCCTTTTTTCTTAGCATATACCCTGTATATTCTGTTATTGTGATTTAATTATTTTTACATTTAATCGTACAATCTTTGAAATACTGTCGGGATGACTGCGGAAAACTAGAGCTAACAAGAATCCGGTCTCATTCCAGGACGTAACTACTGAAGAACCAGGCACTGCAACAACGCCGGAACTACGTAACTTTTAAACGCTGCTGGGCATGTGTTAAACTAGGTTTCCGCGCCGCTTGGAATTAGCATTTTGACGACCCTTTTAAGAGCCTGAAACGCGATCGAACTGGGACCTATAAGCTTCGAGAAGCGAAAAAATAACCGTTGCGTTGAGCACCTCCCTTTTTTTTCCATAACGATGAAAGAACAAACGAACGCGTCGCGGAAAAAATGCGTGCAATATTGCAGACGTATGCATACTATTATATGACCAACAACACGGAATATCGACTTGCACTGAGCGTTACTATTGGCCACATTGTTATAAAATGTTTGAGACCAAATTGCTTTGATAAACTTGAGAAGTGCTTAACAGTTTAACATTTATAAATTATTTTTTTAATTTATTTAAAAATTAAAGTTGGAATTAAATCAATCGAACAAACAAATAAACATGAACAAGTCGTTTCACGAATATACCCGGCGCTGTTCACACTCATTGTACATTCGTGTTTGTTTGTGCTAATTTGCGTATTAAGAATCCTGTTTAATATACTTTTTATTAATAAAATACAATATAATATAAAATTTACGCAAAAAATAAAGGAATCAACTTTAAAATAACAGAATCAACTAAAAAAATGAAGAAATCAAGTACAAAAATTATCTGAAAAATAGAAAAAAATTGTCTTTAAAATTATTTAAAATTACAACCCCTGAATTTCGATCGAATTGAAGTAAAAGCTAAAAAAATTAATACATAAAATAAATTAATATATTATAATTATAAATCATAATATTTATTATAATTTAATTCAGAAATTTTGAAAGCATAAATGTTTTACCAACAACTTGATAGTAAAATTCGCATCGGCGAGATACTATTAAAGTCAGCCATCTCTGAGTAAGTTTTATGACCAACGCTGTTGAATTTCTGGCGATATTTGAAGAATATGGATATTATCGACTGTTGAAATAAATTTTTCGAGCATTGAAAATATATTTTGTTTCAAGAATAATTGATGTTAGAAAATAAAAATAGAGAGAGAGAGAGAGAGAGAAAAGGAGAAACGTAATGCAAAAATTTGTTAAAAGAAATCGATTATTTTCATTGTATATTTAGAAAAATTACTCAGACTCATTCAGGGCAGATAAAATTTTCTCTGAAATAAAAAAGACATCTTTTAATTTATGTAACAATAAAGATGTATAAAGTAATGTTTCTCATGCTTCACATAATAATTTACGATGTCATGCATGAAAGAAAAATTTTACTGTCATAGCATATTTTTATAGTAAATCCTATCAGTTATTATGTGAACAGCGACATATTTTTACTGTAAACTGTGTTAATTTAAATTTTTGCTGAAACAATAGATTATTTCGCTGTAAAAGACCCTTGACAGTATTCTGCCGATAAAACAATGATAATTTTATTGCAATCATAAAATGTATTTTGCAATTGAATATTTTATTTGATTTTAACTTCATCTTAGGAATATATCTTTTATCGATATTTTTCAATTCCTACTTTTAAAAAAACAAAATGATTTTATTATAAAATCAAATAATTGACTTTTATCGAATAAACAACGACAGTTTCGTTTCAATAACGAAATCTCTTCTTTCTATGTAAATTTTATAGATTTTATTACGTTTTTATTAAGATATACACAGATTATGTACCAAATAATGAAAAATAAGTTAGAGGTATAATTATCAAAATTAAAATTCCAAAAACTTTAATTCTACAAAAAGTTTAACTGAGTATAAAAAGATATTGGAAACATTCGGAGTCAACGAAGAAAATTGGAAAAGATTGAATCAATCAGTCTAGCATTCCTGAAATTTTTATCTGTAGAAGCCAATTCGTTTTTCAGTAAATAATTACTCCTTCAAGTACTTAACGTACAAGAATCCGTTTGCTCTCACCTGTCTTTGATCCTTTTTCAATAAAATTAAAAAAATTTAGAAAAAAAATATTTCAGAAGCATTTTTACGCGAAGATAAAACAATTTTAAGACTATTAAAAGATAAAAATCCATTTCTGTACATTTTATTTTTTTCGAGACATATCCATTTACTTGAATAAGGTATCTCTCGCAACATGTGCAACGTACGTATTGATAGAACTAATAACAATTATTAAAATTGCAAAATCTCACTTTCGAAAATTTATTTATATAATAATTTTAATATACTTTTTGGATGGTGTAATGTATTTCACGAAATTATTTATTTATTCTTGTAAAATTAATGTTCTCTCTTACTTGCTTGTATATGTGATTTATTCAATATTATTCAATAACTTTTTCCAATCATACGTTTCTTTCGTTTGCATCACATTTAGCAAAAATCATCAATCGTACAGGCATCTGATGGAGGAAAATGGTTTCTCACAGGCTTTGCTTAACAATTGATAATTAAGCTCATTCATTCGATTGATTCAGAGCATGAAAAAACGTGCTTTTCAAATCCACTTTGGCTTTGAACATTTACATACATCTTGAATTCTTAAAATATTATATATATATATATATTTATATATTATATTATATGTAGAGTATTTATTTCATTGAAGCTATTCGCTTCTTTAATAAGCCATTACGAGAAGCTTCGCGTTCGGTCAATAATAATTTATTAAAAAATATGTGCGTAATCATTTCCGTAACATACAATTGTCTATGTTTCAATATGTATGGTGTATATTTGTATACGATACAATCTCTGGATGTAGAAATATTCTTCGCATACAATGTGTTTAGTCTAACCTAGTTCCGCTAAGACGGAATCAAGATCCTCCTGCAGGCTGATACTATCTTCTCGTTGCTTCACCAAAGTATCCTTGATTCTGTCTACTTGTGCTTTTAGCAGGTAATTGCCCTTTTTCAAGGCCGCCAATCGTCCCTCGTGCTTCTTCACGTGTTTCTGAAAACGAAACAGAAGTTTAGGAACGAGATTAAAAAATTTAATATGCAATAGTAACTTACTTGCAAAATATTTTTGCGCTTCTCGATTGGAGCTTGTTCGTCGTCAGACTCGGAATCTTCTTCCTCCGATTCTTCAGACTCCGATTCTTCCTCAGACTCTGTTTCTTCTTCTTCTTCTTCGTCTTCTACTTCTTCTTCTTCGTCGTCATCGTCGGTATCTCCCATTAGCTTCGCCATCTTGTCCACTTGCTTCTGTAATTCCTTGTATTTCTTCTTTTCTTCCTTCAGCAATTTCTGCTGCTGCTTGATCTGCTCTTTCAGCGCGTGTCTTTCTTTTCTGGCATTCACAGCCTTGTCCCTATTTAGACAATTTGTTTATATAATTATCTGTATTTAATTTATTATGTTTTGTATTATGTACTATCGATACTGTTATTTATTACGAATGGAATAAATCTCGGAAATCTTATCGTTGCACTCACTTGAAATTCTTAATTTTCGAAATGAGAAGCTTGATTTCCCTTTGCGCGCGTTTCTCCGCTCCGGCTTTAGGATCCTCGTCTTCCTCTTCTTCCTCTGTGCTTTCCTCTTCTTCTTCGCTCGTGCTGCCAACATCTTGTTTGTCTATACTCTTCTGCGTCGCGATCCTGACTACGTCCTTTGCACTTGGACAACCAGCCAGTGCCATTCCTGTAACATTGTACGTCAACCATCCCTCGTCTTCCCAGTCCTTTGATAATTCCACTATCGGCTCAGCTTCAAACGGCGTAAACGCTTTTTCTGACAAGCAAAAGGAAAGGCGGAGCGAAGAAACGTGATTAGTGCAAGCGTTAAAGCATAAAAATATAGATATGAGTCGCATGGAATTGATAATAACATTTTGTTTGAAAAGCGATTAAATTCAAGGCGATTAAGGAAAGATGAGATTAATATAGCTCAGCTTTAAGCTACACTTCTAATTACGCACCAGCTTTCATACGCTTTTCTAGCGTTGCATACATTCTTTTCATTTCTTCCAACTCGCTTTTAGCCTTGTCTCTTTCCCCGGCGGCAGTGGCGAATTCTTTCTCCGCTTTTTCTGCATCCTTTCTCGCTTGCTGCGCCTCCTGTCTCAAAGATTGCGTAAGTTTTTCGTCCTGTTGCTTGGTTTCCTGAGCATTCTTTTGTAGCTTTATATGTTCCAGTTCTGCTTCAAGATTCAAAATTCTTGCCTGCACATATTATCTCAGTAAGAAATTGTCTTTATCTTAAGCTACTTCATTCTATTAAAAACTCTCTAGCTATTTTTTAATTCTTCAATTTTTTCCCCCATCCGAGCAGGTCGATAGTTTGCCTTGTTTGAACAAGATTATAAAGGGTCCAAGTTGAATTAAGTAAAAGGAACATATATTATTGAAAACTTTTTTGTCCAAAATGTCGAATGTTAATACCTTTTCAATTTTATTACCTGCAATCGCTTATTGTCTCGTTCCAAAGCTTCTTTGTTCCTAAGTTCCAGCGCGAGCATCTGCTTGGTGCTTTGCAAATCATCCCTAACGGCATCAATATCATCCATTTCGTCTTGAATAGCAACGTCCACTGGCGCCTCCTCGGCCTTTTGAATCTGCTCCTCGATGGTCATTTGTCGTCGGAACTTTCTCAGTCCCTCTAGTAACGGCTTAGAGCGGTCGTTTGTCTTCACATTCTTGAGCTTCACGCCCTCCTGAATCTGTTTCAGCAGTTGATTGTGCATATTCGATTTTTCGGATTCGAATACGAAGTGGGCTTTGCCTGGCGAAGAGAGATAATCGATCAGCATATAAATGAACATACATATGTGTTGTTGCCACCTCATTCTGTTATTTTAATAAAGAACATGAAGTTCTTATATGTAAACGAAGTATTTTATATGCCATCTTGTAGCAACAAGAAAGAAATGAGTATTTTTCAAATGATAACTTAAGAATATAGTTTTACATTATTTTAAATATTATATTATATACATAAGAAATTTAGAAAGAATGATCTTAAAAATGTATGCGAATCGTGAAATTATATTTTTGACTTATCTTAAAATCCAAGTCGTTAGGCTTATTTCTAAAGATTAAAAAATGATAATAATTGTCGGCTTCCTTTTCTTCATTCATTTCGAAATTCATTTGCAGCTAAAGAATAATATTATCAGTTTAGTTATCGAACACTTCGTTTTGACGAATCCGTTATGTAAAATTTTATGAGAACCATTAATTGATACTTAATTGATACTTCACATCGACGCACATATATGTTTAACGAGCATGACGAGACACCGCCTCTGAATGACGTTTCCCTTTGAGGACGTTGATTCCGAGAGTGAGAGATTCTGATCGCTGCTCGCTCGCGTCAGGGGAGAAAGGGAAGGGTGGGATGTTGGTAAACCCATTGAGAAACATGAAGACACCAGTTAATTCAACGATAATCAATTAACAATTTAATTAGTCCAACAGTTTAACAATGGATAAACGATAGCTTGCCTATCGATGGGGGTAGAAGTGGTTTGGGGGTATTTAGAGGGAGAGGACGATAGCAACAAAATAATACTGCTGGCTATTTGCGCTACAAACGAGACGCGGCGGCACGTGTCGTGTTAATCGAAATTTCTGCTTGCGCATCTAATTGATTGTACTACGTCACCGACGTCCCTACAAACGTTCGCACGCGAAAGTAAACACGGAAAAAGAAGAGAAGCTCCGTGAAGCACGGCCTCTCTATCTACGACGATTTCTCTTCTTAAGGAGAGGACACTTTCTGTAAGGGGGGAAGATACGGCCCCGTAGGCACCCGACGAGGATCGAAGAGGGTTCGACGATCACCTGCTGGATCGGCCGTGACCTTGTTCACCCTCTCGATCAGGGGTGCGCTCCGGTCGTTACACTTGACGTGCTTGAGCTTCTTGCCGCTCTCGACCTCCTTCATCATGCTGGCCCAATCCGGCCGTTTCCTCGGCCTGGACTTCAATACCTCTAGCTTTTGCATTTGATTGTTGTTGAGGAGCGGTAGGTCCTTAAGAATCATACGAGCGGGTGGCGGTGGTGGCGGTCGCGGGGGTGGCGGTGGCGGAAAGTTCGCTCGCGACGAGCTCTTTGATAAAGTTGGTGCACCTTAGCATAGAGAATCCTCATTATTATTTAGGTAAAGTATGACATTACGGTGCATAAAAATCATTAATTGCGTATGAAATAGAATGCGCAAGAATATCTTCTAATTTAGTAGAGAAAATTAACGGATTTGTACTGTCAACTAATGTTAAACTATGTGTTTCTTAATTTTACTTATTCCACAAATATACTTTGTTTCATAATAATCAAAAAGAAGTATTTTAGGAATTTTAATCCTTTCATGCTTTATAAATTTATATTATTATACTTCACTTCTTTTAATTATGTCATTAACATTTGATTTATTTATTAATATACATTATTAACAAATTTTTATCCTGTTTCTCTCCATCATGAGATTGTTCTAAATTCCGTGTCTCTATAATAATCTTATAATAATAATAAAAAATCCGTACATAGAAAAATAATTTTTATTTCAGCTTTAGAACTGAGAAAAAACGAAAGTTCAATTTGAAAGGATTAAATATTTGACATCGCGAATGATGGAATCTACGGGAAAGAATTGCGATCATCGCCGCTCGTACCTGTAGTGCTTTCACTCTTCGAGAGTGGTAAAATGTCACCCCGTGATCGAGATCTCTCGATGCGGATCTGTCGTTCGAGCTGCGGCCTCGAATTTGGCTCCTGTCGTCCATTCTCGCGCGGCTTCGCTGGCACCGGGATCTTTTCCGGCTTGCTACTCGGGATCTTTTCCGGCCGGCCACTCGGGATCTTTTCCGGCCGATCACTTGGGATCTTTTCCGGCCGGCCACTCGGGATCTTTTCCGGCCGGTCACTCGGAATCTTTTCCGGCCGGTCACTTGGGATCTTTTCATTATTCGGCTGTTTCGGTATTATCGTAATTTTGCTCTGTTTACGCGCTCCATCTGTTGAAGGTGCTGCCGGCTCCGCAGGTTTCGGCACATTCTGTTAGACCGAGAAAAAGAAACGCTTGCTTGATTATAGCATTAATAACACGAGTACAATGAAAACATATACATTTTAATTTATTTAGCCAATAATATTAAAATATTTATTAATCTTATAAGAAATATTTAGGTGCAAATAATAAAATATATGCATATGTAATATGCATATGATAATATTATTTATATGTACGTATTTCTATTACTAAATTATTATAGATTTTATTTATTATACACTTATTTTATATTATATTTTATTATATATTTTATTTATTATATATTTCAATATCTTTCCGTAAATGATTAAAACTGTGATAAACAGTTCTATTTTTCACTCCATTAACAAGAATTCTGTCACATTTCAACGAATCGAGTTTACGTTTTTGCGGTTATCGACACTGACGTCTTTTCTTGGTTCACAGTTTACGTTTTTATCACATTCTCGCGACGCAAATCAATTTCTCGCGCTTTTTATTTCGATGTGTTTTTTCTAGAATCCGTGCCGTATCAAGAGAGAGAGAGAAGAACACGAAAGAATAATCGTCGTACGTCTCACGTAAAGTAGCCGTGATAGAAAATAGAAAAAGAAAAAATCGTCCTCCCTTCAGTTCTCTTCTCTTGATTGTTCGAGAGAGGGAGAGAAAGAGAGAGAGATCCAGAGAATTTTCTTGGCAAGTGTCGTAGAATTCATTCTGCCGGCTTTAAATAATCCACATTAAATTTTACGCTCGAGATATCATGTTATCCAGTTCTGATCGTCATCGATTCGGAGTTTTCACCTTTCAAAATAAATAACTTTCGTAGAATCATCGTTTAACTTTCGGGCCATTCTCTTGAAGAAATGTTTGCCATCTCTTCGTGTTTCCGTAAAAATCGTTTAGCCAAAAATATTACTCATCCGCGAAATCGCAGTCGATATATATCCGTGACATTGCGTATGCGATTTTCAAGCATGCTTTGGGCGAAATCGCGGTATAAGCGCGTTAAGAAACTGGCGGAAGACGCAGCTGGCAAGTCATTTGAAATAGAAACGCGTGTTCTTTAAATAATCGTGACCCAGAGGCTTATATGCGAGCACACGTACGACGGGTCTCACTTTCCTTCGCGTCGAGAAAACGAAATCGCAATTGACAAACACGTGCGGCATGTCCGAAGACTTTAACGAACGGCCGTGAACTACTTGCGGCACGTTGTAATTTTTCAAATAATGTCTTTTGTTTTGTTCTCGTAACTGTAATGATCGACTTAATTGCGATTTAAAAAGTACAATGAGACGTGTATCTTAAATTTATAACTATTATTATTAAATTCCTGAATAATACGATATCATCAAGTATTATATAAATAATAATTATATAAATAAAGAAACACAAAGGTAGATAATTTAAAATAAAATAAAGAATTATTGAATCAAGAAGTTGAGAAAAAAGATCTGAAAATTTGCAAATAATTTTATATCTTTATCAATATCACACATATATGATAACTAATAAAGAATTAAAATCTATTAAAGAATTATGCAATCAGCACAACTAAGCAGCTCAATTAATGACGAATCTATGATCTGAAATGATTTAATCTGCTCTATTGATGATCTAAGCGTACCCGAAATGATCGATATAGTGACATAATGATCATGCAAAATCTTTACACGCCATCGCGATTTCGCGCGTCGCGTATTTTGCGCAGATTACGTATTGAATATCACAATCCCGTGATTTTATATGGACGGTTGCCAAAAGATTAAAAGTAATCACTTGGATATTTTTCCACGTAATACACAGAAGAAAAATTAATAAATACAATAATAATTTCAAACATGTGATTTTAATTTATTTGCATAAAATATCTTAAATTATCAAAAATTATATAATTTCATAGCGGACTACAGACATACATTTGTTCATAATTTATAACTTGCATTATTTGAGAGAAAATCACATTTTGATAATTTACATTTAATTTAAGATTACTTTTTCTGTAACGATAAAACAAAAACATGCTTTGTATATTCAGACTATCATAAACTTATCTGTAAAGGGAACATAAAGTAGTGAGTTAGTAAATCGAGATGAACTATCAAAGTGCATTGTTTGCATACAACAGATCGTGTGGAACTTCACGCCACCCGAAATGTTTATCGCGCTTGCAAGACACCCACGTCGGCTATTAATATCACGGTCAGTAAAGTCTGCTGACTTTGAAACCCAATATCTGAATGGAAAAAGACTGTGAAAGTTGCATAGGCAACTTCTATTTTCGCTGAAAATAGAAGTATTACCCGATTTCTCGCAAATGGAAGCGGCGATTTTGAATAAACCTATTTCTTCAACCAAATGACATGATTAATTTTCGTTCCGTAATTTAAACGCAAATTAAAATTGTCTAATATTGTTGATTGTTATTACTTTAAAATATCATTATTTGATTATGAAAATAAGAATATAAAAAAATAATTTAATAATTGCTCCAATTGTAATATAATACGTTTTTATAAATTTGACAAATTATTGAAAACAATTTAATAGCGAAAAATATATTATAACCAGTATTTATAGTTGCAAGAGAGAAATATTTATTATTGATACAAAAATTGAAATTCTTTTTAAATTATGAAGTTTTAATTACAAAAAAATTGAAAATCTCTTTAAAATTATGAAATACATTATTCAAAGTTGTCTCTCCGTCTTAAAAAAAAAACTCTTAGTGAAGTTTATCTCGTGATTATCGCAAGAAAATTTCAGACCATTGAATCTTTCGGTGTTCTCCACTCACCTTTAGGGTGACTTGCGTGAAGGCCGGAACTTCCTCAGTCTTCGGCTTAGAGTCCCTGCGGGAATTGAGGGTCCAAGGCGCGGCGGGCATGGGCAACGGGTTCGGGCCATCTTTGACCCACGGCGGTCGGAAGGTGGTCCTCTGCGGTGGCTGACCACCGGCGCCGGGCATTCTCGTTCAGAGTTCTCTCTGTAGCGGGGGGATGAGCCTGATCCTGTTCCACCCTCAAGTACAACGCTGTCGGTGGTGCGATCGCGTTCGTTTAACCAACTCGGTGTTCGCGGGACACGATGGTCCACGCTAATTTTCCGACGACGATCCTCCCGAGGACGTGCGCGATGCGCTACTGACGGACTCCTGGACCGATAGGACCGCGATAGATGGGGACCACGCGTGGGCGCGATCCACTTCTCGCGGGACAGTGTCGTCGCGGGATCAGGAGTTTCAGAATCGCAAGCGCACCCTTCTGGAGGGAGATCCTCGAAGATACGCGATCGTCGACATGCGGCACCGCGACGCCGAGCGACTGCCGCGTTCTCGCGTCTCCCGTTCTCTCTCCTTCAGCTGGAGAGATTGCGGATCTCTCGACGGGGTCCGGAATTTTTGCGCGAGTTCGGGAAAGATCGAGACCTGGATCGCGCAACAGGCGGACTGCACCTCCCCAACCGTACGATATTTCCGTCCGTATGACGTCATCGAGAGACGCGAGCCCGAAATAGAAAGATGATCCTCTTCTCCTCTAGGACACCCTCGTCGAGGCCTCCATCGCCTTGGCTTCGCGTCGTCGACGTCCTACGATGCATTCTACGTCTGTTTACGATGCAACCGATCGCGACCGGCCACGAAGGCCGGATCGATCTTCAGGGTCAGCCGAACCATGAATCGAAAGCACGGTTTATGTCCATTTTCACACCACTGCAGATTAACTTTAACTCACTTTCTATTTTTTCCTAAGAATTAGATAGGTGAAAGACAACAGTCAGATAAAATTTTTAACAAAAGAGAATTTTAACAAATAATTAATTGATTAAATATTCTCGACATTAAAATTAATGTACGAAATTAAGAGCGAGAAATATTTCAATTCAGCAATGCAGCATATTGCACTAGTATACATATTTAATAAAACGCACTAAAGGTTATTAATAAATAATTAATATTTATTCTCATAAATAGTCAATTTTAACTTAATTTTTCATAGCTTATTCATCTAATTAATTAACAAATTGGTTTTTATGCAGCGAAATTGTATGACGTAAATCCTACAAGTTGTTCGTCGCGAAACAGAGAAATTTTAGATGATTATCTCAAAGTTCATTAATCATGTTTTCACATCCCTAAATGATTATATTATAAACAATTTTAATACAAGTACAATTCTACAATATAATAAAGTAATATATCTCGAACACGCAAAGCCATGATGTATATCGCACAACAAATAGCTTGAATGTGACAATCGCATATAAAAAATTGGCAATTTGATTTTATTTATTCTATTTTACTTATTTTATCTATTTCGTTTATTGCATTTATTAAGAACGATTGAGCCATGCAATTATTTGGGCACAATAAACATATAGACAAATCTGAATCATACGCGATTAATACAGAAGTTTCAAACTTCTCGTTCTTTCTTATTGTTAAACAAAAATTAAACTAAACTATTGCAATTATTATTTTTATTTAATAAATCTTTAGAAATATATAATATGTCGAATCGTAATAAAGCGAGAACGTGCGAGAAATTCGAAGTTACCGGGAAGTGATAAGTGCATTTTTACCAAAGCTTGCTTAGTTTCAAATAGTAACAACGTGTGGCAGTGAGATGGCGCTACCAGTTCCATGTCGGGCGGTGGAAAGCAGCGGCGACTGAAACGCGCGCGATTGAGGGAAGGACTGGTAATTTCTCAAATAACAATACAATTCTCAAAGAAAATTACTTTATTCACACATCACAGTAAAGTTCACATTTCATATTAACGTATAGTATATGACATTTGCAAGTAACGTTTGAAAATCTGCGGATCGACAAAATTAGATGTCTTTTTAACCCTAACATGACGTCGACTTTAATTTAACATCATCCCTAATCATATGATGACGACCCAAGCTAACGATTAATTATCAATGGGAGATATAATTTAACGCAATTACATTTATTGTCCGTTGCAGTTT
>VBVR01003972.1:0-15762 GCA_011638315.1 Tetramorium parvispinum
CCCTCCCGACCTCCCCGGCGCACCCTCGCGCCGTCGATGCCCCAGGGAGAAGCGCCTTACGTCGCGTTCGTCGCGCGTCCGTCTACGTGTGTCCCGTATCCCTTACGTGGCGGCGTAAATAAACGTTTTTACCACTGGCGAGCCCGCCTGCGGCCGGCGCCCGCACGAGAGCGTACGGGCGAGCGTACGCGCCGCTTCAGCGCACGTTCCACCAGCTCTCCAGCGTTTTCAGCAGCACCGAGACGCGAACGCGCGCAACGAGAGCAGCAGCCACGAGAAGACGCCGATCGTTTCGGGACTGCTCGAAACCGCTCCACCTCGTTCACTGAACGGCCCTCGCTGCGCGCGGGGTAAGAGCGAGAACGGACGCGGCTGCAGCTGCGCGCGGCCGCTACTCCGCGGCCCCGCTTCTTCCTCGCCTCGCCGTCCACGCCACGTCGATCGAGAGCACGGGGTTAGTCGCCGTGGATCTCTCTCTCCGGAGAGAGAACCGAGACG
The DNA here is from genome assembly GCA_011638315.1 of Tetramorium parvispinum. Classification (NCBI taxonomy): domain Eukaryota; kingdom Metazoa; phylum Arthropoda; class Insecta; order Hymenoptera; family Formicidae; genus Tetramorium; species Tetramorium parvispinum. The sequence continues at coordinate 499 of VBVR01003972.1, forward strand.
GCGGATGCATGTATGCTCATTAGTTTGTCGTTACCAGGCGGTCGACACCGCGGTTTCCTCCTTTCTCTCCCCCTCCTGAGACTCTCAGTCGCGCATCTTCCGGAAGTCTACGCCTTTAATTCGGGAAATCCTTTCACGAATTCACCAAGACCGAGAGTGAGCGTATCGGTTTGAGTGTTAAATTGCGGCAATTCTGCCGTGATCGATTCATGTCCGAGGGAGGGACAAAAATAAAGGCAACGTGAGACCAGCATGCCTCCGGCCTTCGGTTGGAGTTGAGTCTTATCGCGGAATAAAGTTTCGCTGCCTTATCGTCAGCGGACATCTGTTGGTAGCAGGGCTACAACTGGGGCAGTAATTACAGTCTAAAGGAGGTAACCGATATATTGCGGCCATACACGCCGAAAATGTCTCGAGAATGTTTCATTATCATCGAGCGGTGTTAAACAGTTCCAATTACGTCATGTCATGTATTACATGGCTGGCTCGGACGAAGCTATTCATGGATTGTTGACAATATTAGCGATTCGCTAGCGCAATAGTATACATTGTAATAAATTAAAATTGTGTTTGCATTATTAAAATTTATTTGAACAAACAATTTTACATAATGTTTTGGTTATTATTATCAAAACATCTTGGTATGTGCTTGATACATGCTCGAAGAAATAATAAATAATGACAAACTCGATCGGAGTTGTATAAAAATATTATTACTAATATTGATTATTGGCTAAATGAATATTATTTATTTTTGTCTTACGAGACACATTATGGGACAATAAAATGTGATCTAATGTTTCATTACTACAATTATACTATTTGTCATTATTATCACGATTATTGCTATCTATTTTTCATAACTGCCTTTGTGATATTTTCTTTACAGTTATATGTCAGGCAATAAAAAATCGGTAGAGAAAGTTTCTCGCACAAAAATCGTCGCTGTACCTGTTGGAACAAATTTTCATCTCAAGACATTATCTCTCAGATATTAAAATTATTTTGAATAAAATATGATAAAATATTAATTATATGCTTTTTATTTAAGCGTCTTAAAAGCGATTTGATATCGCGCAAGTTGCAAGCTTGTCTTATCATTCTCATAAAATGATATTTGTTATCATATTTTATGCATACAGCTGAAAAGACGATAATCGCAATTATATGTCTTTTAGTTACACTTTTGTCAAAATATGAAATCATTATAAATTATTTTATTATTTTATTAACACATTTTGATAAATACCTGTAGGCGATTTCTTCTTTTGATGTTTTTTATACAATAAATATGTTGGTACTGTTAGACCTGTAACTATTATAATGGTAATCACAAAAGGCCAAACTATTGTGGTGGTTGAGTCGTTGATCGAAGCGTCATCACGAAACGTCGTGTAACAAGGCAAATCTACAAAATGAAAAGCAGTAGATGAAACTAACGAATTTAAATATTTTTTATGATAGTTAACATTAGTTCCGTACTATTTTTATCAACGTGTTATTTTTTTCTAGCAAACTTTTTGAAACTAGTTTTATGTCAATAGATTTTTTACGTTCATAAATTTTTGTTTTTATAATATAAATTAGAAGTGTTTTTAATTTCAATTAATGGAAACAAAACTCTAATGTTTTGCGAGCAATGTTTGATTATTTTTAACAAATTATTTAGAATAGTTTATGTAACATAATTCCATCTCCATTCTTTTTTATTAATCTTAATATTAAACAATTTATATAACTCAACATAAAAATTATTCTAAAAGAAATTAAATATGACTCTTTTCTAAACTCCTAAAATTTACAGATTCTAATAAAGACTATTATGCAATAATTGAAAATAGTTTAAAAGAACATTAGTTATAAATTTTTACACACATTACAAAAATTTCTATCGTTGCTGAGAAAGATGTTTTCTAAGTTGCAAATACCTGTACTAAACAAACAGTCGACATTAGTCGTATTGTTTTTATTACGTTGTACTACGTAGCACGATGTTTCGTTGTCAAAAGAGTTGCACTGATCACAATACGGTGCGTTCTCGAAGGCTCGTATAATTGTGCTATTTTTAACAATATCAATCGTCATTCTGCAATCATATTTAATGGCAATTAATATTCACCTAACAAATTATTGAACAGCAGAAACGTTTTTTGCGAAATCACGAAATTAAAAATTTAGCTAGTCAGTAATTGATTCACCTGTTATCGTTATGATCATAAGCCATCGTTATGACGCACATGGTCGGTACTTCGCAATCCTCTCCCGTCCATCCGAAGTGACACTCGCATTTGTAGTCTTGCTCCGTGATACATTCGCCGTGTCCGCTGCAATTGCGAGTACACACAGAAATGCACTCCGGTCCCGAGTGGTTGACGTTTGGTATGAAATTGTCGTGACAAACGCAATGATTCGGGCCGATGCAGTCGCCGTTTTGGCAGTCCCGGTCGCAGATCGGCTCGCAGAAGCTGTCGTTCCGCAGCGCGAAGCCGTCGTAGCACTCGCAACGATTCGGCGCCGTGCACGAGCCGTTGAGGCACTTTGGGTCGCAGAAGGGTACGCAAGAGCCGTCCGTGTCCCTCGCGTAGCCAGTGTTGCAAATGCAAACGCCGGATTTGTGGCACGTCCCGTTACTTCCGCACGAAGATTCATTTGAGGCACAGTGAGGTCCGATGAGTGCCTCACAAACGTGCAGTTTATTATGGTATATAGGTGATCGATGAAAATTGAGGATCCACGTTGGATAATATCCCTGATGACAGGTGCATACGTTTGGTGCGGTGCAGTCACCATTGATGCAAGTGAAATTGCAAACCGGTCGGCAGATTGGTGGCAGGTAGATTGGTGACCTTGGCTAATTGTTTATCAAAGATCAAATTCTCTTAAATTAATTCTGATTAAAAAATTCTTTAAAAATAATATGCTCCTCCAAATCAAGAGACTCCGATAACTAAAGTTCCGAAATACGATATAATTTGATTGTGCAATCTTTCAATTAACTCGTATTTTAAAAGAGTATTGAACTTGTACGATACCGTCATAGGTATTCAGGGCAAAATTTATCTATGGAAGTTTCTCGCTAAAAAAATTTTCGTCATATTCTTTGAAAGTATACTTCAAAATGAAGTATAGATATTTGTTCTATAAACTTTAATGTATGTTTATGAATTTTTAGAGATTTTTTAAACCACTGTAAATAAAAAATTATCCGAAATGGAATATCCACATTGGTGTAAGGAAGGTGTAACATGATGCTCTAACAATAAAAGTTAAAAAGGATTCTTCAGGCTTTCAAAAGATCTCTCTCTCTCTCTCTCTCTCTCTCTCTCTCTCTCTCTGTTTTACAAGTAAAATGACAAAAAGATTTGTTTAATTTTATGCATATAATTTAAAAAAAAAGTTTAAAAATACATTATCCTGTCATACCGTATTAGGCAACAGTCATGACTTAATAAATTGTATAAGTTCGTCGCAACTTAGCTAAAACATCCTTTTATTGATAATAGTAAAAAAATGTTTATAAAGAATATTAATTTTATGTAGAATTTTGCTTTTCCGTGAAGATTAAGACCTTCCTTTTGCGTAATAAGTCTTAAATATTATGTTGAGAGTTCTGGCGATAATGAATATAATGACGTTTATATATTATTATACAAATATACTTGCCTTTCGCCGTGATATCGGTAGCCACGAACCATTACTAAGTATCCCAGGCATGAGATAAACGATATTTAGATTTGGGCTATACCCTTTGAAGCAAGTGCAGTTATCGGGTGCCGTGCATTTTCCGTTAGGTCCACAATCCAAATGGCAGTACGGCTTACATGTTCCATTTATTTTATCGTAAATAAATCCCTTTTCGCAGGACGAAGCGGAAACCTCGGGCGCGGCGCATTTGCCGTGAAGAGAATCATTGCAGATCAGCTCGCATACATATTTGTTACGTTGTCTATAGCCTTCGTTGCATTCACATGTCTCCGGCGCCACGCACGTGCCCATTATGCAGGGCTCGCTGCAGATCGGTTCGCAGACGCTCGCGTTCACCGCTCTATAACCGTGATTGCAGGAGCACTTTCCCGGCGCCTGGCACGTTCCGAAAACGCATGGCTCGTCGCACATAGATTTGCACCTGTAGGGTGAGCTCTTCTCCATCCAAAAGCCGGGTAAGCACTTCCTGCAGAGATTAGGAGCCTCGCAAATGCCATTTATAAACCGGTCATCGGTCGTGTTTGAGCATGTGCGGTCGCAGATGGGCTCGCATGTGAGCGGAGAGAAGTCGTCACCGATTCTCCTGTAACCGGGCTTGCATGCGCACACGTTCGGCTCAGAGCAGTATGAGTTAAACTTTTCGCAGCTCGTGTGGCAGACGGGTTTGCAGGTAATTCCGTCCGAGTCCATCCAATAGCCCTCGTTGCAGCTGCAAATCTCAGGTTCGACGCAGGTGCCGTTGACGCAGCCATTCGTGCACTCCGGTACGCACGAGTTGTTGAACATGCTATATCCTCTGTTGCAGGTGCACACATCAGGTTCCATGCAAGTACCCCTCTGGCACGATCGCGGGCAACGTGGTACGCATATTTTACGGCTAGAACCGGATAAAACGTAGCCTTCACAGCATTTCATGTTTGACGTCGCGCGAAACTGTAAACGTAATTAACGGGTTACAGTTGTAGTAGTATGAGCGGATAAGGGATTGATAATTTGTTAAATTTGCAAAATAAAAGTCAAAACGTAAAGATTGATAGTTTATACGAAGATTGTTTTCTCTCTTATATCTTCTTCATTACTTCATCTAATATCAACGTGCACATTATTTATCAGCTTGATTACCTCTTGCGCGTCATTCAATCCAATTTTGTTTTGAAAGAAGGCATTTTTTGTATTAGGTTTGGTGTTTATTGTATAAGGAACATGATGTGATTGTTTTTGGCTGTAAAAATAGCAAAATTTATGTAATATTAACATATACATATAAATGCATAATTTACAAGATATTTTGAAGAAACAAATTATCTTAGAAATAGATACATGATACAGAAAATAGAGTATAATTTTCGAAAGAACGTCTTAATAACAAATATAAAATACCTGATTATTTGCTTGCACTCTGAATTAATTCTTTCTAAAGTGTCATTTGATTCGAATAAAATCTGGCCGTATGTAAATGAAGAATGAAAGTCATTAACAGATGGATTTGCATTCACATGCCATATGTCCACTTTTAAAAATAATATCTTGATAGTTAAAATGGCGATCAAACTGTTAAATAATTCCATGATTTATTGCTTCTATTATGAAGTTGATGCTAGCACGATGGTGTTTAGACTGACTATTATAATGCTTTCTTCCCATGAATTATCTCGTTTATCTTTTGCTTTGTACATGTACACTGACCGGCAGGAGTGATGTCCCTCAGCGGCTGATATGGGTGTGTGATAGTCGAACGCGGCGACGCACACACCGAAGTACGTGCATACGTGTGTCTCTAGATGCGCGGATCGAGGAGAAGGGAAAAAGTAGTAGGGGGCCGTCCGATATCGCATCTTTATCACAAAACACACAACAAAATACACAATCGAGAGAAAAAGCAATGCAAAACGCGCTCGCGGCTGACGGTGTCCCTACAGCTATCTCACTCTCGCCGCTTGAATGCAGGACATGCAGGTGAGATACAGAGATACCGTGGTGTTTCTATACGTGTCTCGTTCCTTTTAATATCTCCGCCGCGTTCGGCTGTCACACACCCATACCAGCTGCTGAGGGACACCATCCTGCCGGTCAATGTACGACTATGTTATTTTTTTGATGCGAGATATGCTATCAGAAAGCCACTCAAAGCTTGCATGAGTATTTGTAGCCTAAAGTTCATTTTAAAGTATTTACTATTCCTGTTGAGACAAATTCACCCGGAGATTAATATAAAAATAAAAGTGTTTATTTCAGAAAATACTTGAAGATGTACGAAAGAGTACAAATGTGCGAAAAAATTCAATAATAATATCAAACAATAATGTTTGAATAATGATGAGAATAATAAGCCAAAATTTAATCCAAAATAACCAGAAAACAATATAAGTCTCATAATTATGAGAATGAAGTAGATCATTTAATGTAGTATCATTATATCATATTTAATGAATTTAAATTATTATATATTAATTAAATAGAAGGAAATAAAAATTTTATATCTTAAGGGAAATTCTCTACAACACATTCGATTATATTTCTTACATTACAATACAACATTTTATTTATTTATATATCTTGTAGACTTATGTTTCTTATAAAATTTAGAATTATTTGGGGAAAAAAATATAAGCTAGCTGTAAATTTAAACAATAAATTTCTGATTATATGTATATGTATTTTCAATAATGTAATAAAAATATAAACACAATTTTTAAATGTTATAATTTTTATGCATGTATTGTTTCGAATAAATTTAACTTTATTTTTTAGAAACGATAATTATTAACAGTAAGAATATTATATTTTTCGATTAAATTAAGTAAAGAAGAAAAATATATTTTTAACAAAAAAAGATAAGAGCTTATTAGTATGTATATCTTCGTTAGTCCTTATCTCTTTTTATTATTAGATTATGTATATAGCCTTAATAATTTTTCATTTAATATATATTTTTCTATTTTACTCTTTGTATATATGGATATACTTATATAGAACAATCTTCATATGTACGACATATGTATATGTATAGGACAATTTTAAACAGATTTCTAAAATAAAAAATAAATTGAAATTTAAAACTTTAATAGTAATTTATTAAAGATTTCACAAGAGATACGTATCTTATAACTTCAGTTAGCTTTAATTTACACTTTATTAATTAAGTTAATAAAAAATAATTGCTTTGTTTTCATTGTTATTACTGCAAGTAATTCGTAAATTCTATATTCTGATTTTGCAATATTTTTCGTACTAAGAAATATTGTCACTCGATTCAACTAGTCCTTGCATCGATGTATTGCAAATCGTCTGAACACCACCTATTAATAAATATAATTTATTAATTATATTATTTGTGATTTTTAATATTCATGTTTCTTAAAAGACTAAATAAAAATATTAAGGAATAAGAATTTAAGCTATAAATTAAATAATAATCTATAATTTAAGAAATATATAATAGTAGAAATGTAGATTTTTCATATATTAATTTAAATAAATTTAACTTAATTTCTTAGTGATAATTCTTTAAGAACTTTTTAAAAAGATTTCTTCTTTGATAAATTTATATTCATATCTTAGATAAACATGTATAATTAAAACAAGATTTTTAATGTATATCGTTATTTTAGATAATATACGCATCTAATAAAATTTAATAATTTGAAATACCTAGAACCATCTGTATATTTCGACGTTTTTGTAATATCACATATATTGTTATTGCTGTTAGAAGTAATATTCCACTTGCGATTCCACTTGTTAGTTTGATTATTTTCCCGTGATCCATATATTGACTGCTTAATGGAAGACATTCTAGTATGAAAAAATAATAAAACAAGTCTATTAGTTTATTGCGAAATATTGAAAAAACCAAGGATTTTAAAATTTATAATGATATAGAAATAAGATAGATATAAAAATCGATACATAACAACTAATATAATAAACATTTCAAATACTTATAAATATTTTTGTAAAATGTTTTAGAATTATTGTGCTTCGAAATGACTTTTCTATTGAAAAATTTAGGATGAAAACAATCCTGAAAAAATAATTTTTACGCAAAGGGATCAATTTTCAATAGAGCCTGGACATCACTCTTTGCTATAATCTCAAATGAGATGTAATATATTAATTTATATAAATCTATAACAAACCTTCATTCATTAAGCAACTAATTTGCGTCTCATTCTTTGTACCATTGACCAGCATCTTGAAGCACAAAGTTTCATTATTTACTTTACTAATGCATTCGGAACATGTTGGATTATTTATGAGTATATGCTCGATCGTCGCATTCTGTTCTTCAATAATTGTCAATCTGCAAAAGAAACGTAATTCACAAATGATTCGTAAGCGATTTGTTTTAGATATCATAATTCTTTTAGATCTCAAAGTTTTTTTGCTAATATGAACATGTTCTAATATTGCAATACTCATTTTTGTGTTCATTTATTTATTAATGAGGTATCCAATTAAATCGTTTCGTCACGTGATAACGCTTAAATATATCATCGCTATTACGATTTTTATTATTCATTTCTCGAGAACAGCATAAATTTATAGGGATTCGAATACTTACTGTTCAGTACGATTTCCTTCGTCGTTCAAGATTAAAACGCACAGGGTTGGCTGATCGCAGTGTAGTCCAGTCCATCCGTGATCGCAATCGCAAGTTCTTCGTTCCTCGATGCATTCGCCGTGAGTACCGCAGCCGCCCTGGCACGCGTGTATGCAGGTGCCTTCGAGCTTCACGAAACCGGCACGACATCGACACTCATCCGGTGCCTCGCACTCGCCGTTCTCGCAATTCTCGCAATGCGGCACGCATCTATTTTCGTTTTTCGTTCCATTTTCAAAAACAATCAGGAATCGAGATAATTCCTGCGCCTCGAATCCGAGATTCGGGTCCGCAAGGATAAAACCGTCGTTACATTCGCAGACCTCGGGCGCGACGCACGTGCCGTTATCGCAGGTCGTGCAGGCGGGCTCGCATCCGCCGGTTTCCGCGTTTCGATAACCGTCGAAACACGCGCAGAGATCCGGCGCCGTGCACGTGCCGTTGCCGCATTCGACGCCGCAGATCGGCTCGCATCCGAACGGGACGTTGTTTCCCTCGTCATAATAGGTCATGCGATAACCATCCTTGCAGACGCAGAGATCGGGCGCCTTGCAGATACCGTTTATTTTGCAGGCCTCGTGACAGGTAGGTTCGCACGCGTTCGCCGTAGAATTCGATGAATGATAGCCCGGATTGCAGCTGCATACGTCGGGCTGCACGCAGACACCGTTCTTGCAACTCGGATTGCAAATGGGCTCGCAGAGGCTCGTACGATTACCTTCAGAGGGCCGGTAACCGGATTTGCAGGTGCATTCGTTCGGTGCGGTGCAATATCCATTGATGCAATCAGTTTCGCAGAAGGGCTCGCACACGTTAGAAGAATTGCCGGGACGATAGCCCTCGTTACACGTGCAAGTTTCAGGTGCGCTGCAGAAGCCGTTGACGCAATTCTGGCTACAGGTGGGTTCGCACCAGACACTGGTATGGTTGCTGTTTGACAGACGATAGCCAGTATTGCAACTGCATGTGTTGGGAGCACTGCAGAATCCATTGATGCACGCCATATCGCAGACCGGCTCGCAAACCGAGTTAGAGGCAAAATATTGTCCAATCTAAAGATCAATGATTTTCATGTAATAAAGAATTCTGTCAATGATTTTCATGTAATAAAGTCTATGGCGCTTTCTGAAACAACATTAAACAACAGAAGTAGCATTTTCGGCTTAAATATCAATTTAATAAAATTATTTAAAGAGTCAGTAAAATAAATAATCTCGGACGACAACGGAAGCTGAATATTCAGATTGCAGCGGGACCATTTAATATAATTTTCAATACTAACATCTTCGGGATGGTTCTTTTCAACCAAGCGATATCCTTCAAAGCAGGCGCAGATATCCGGCGCAGTACACACGCCGAACGGCTCGCAAGAAATTTTGCAGTAAGGTTTACAAATGTGCTTCTCTCTCTCGTCGCCACTCAATTGGAATCCTTCGTTGCACGTGCATTCGCCAGGTCCAATGCATCGCCCATTGAGGCAAGCTTTCTCGCAGATCGGTTCGCAGTTGTACTTTGAGTTTTCGGGCAACCCGTAGCCCGTGAAACAGCTGCAAATTTCGGGAGCCACGCAAGTGCCCATAATGCAAGGTTGGCTGCAGATTGGTTTGCAAACTTGTGGGGCTTTTAACTGGTAGCCCTCGTTGCAAGTGCATACGTTGGGCGCAGTGCACTTGCCGTAGAGACAACCGGGCTCGCACTTGGGCTTGCAGGCGAATACGTCGTGTGGATCAGGCTCGTAACCATCATCACAAGTGCAGGTATCGGGGGCTGTGCACTTGCCGTTAACACATTCTCTTTCACAAATAGGCTGGCACATCTAAACACACGAAAATGTGAATTTTTATTATTATATGTTTTTCTCTATTAAATCTGTAATATTAACATCCTTCCAAATATTTGTGATCATTTTCACGTTTAGCGCTTATTGTAATTTTTATTTTATGTTTACGTCGATACTATATTAATTAAATAAAATTCAAATTGAATAAATAAATCAAACGAAGTGCTTATGTTGTTTACCTACATTAGTTAATTTATCATCATTATTGCTCATTTTGTATCCGAGCAGGCAGAGACATTGATCCGGTTTAGAACAATATGATCCTGTGCCGCACGGCACATTGCAAACAGGTTCGCAGGTATAATGATCGTCGCTCATTTTATATCCAGAATCACACGTGCAAATCTCGGGTGCGATACATTTACCGTGTACACAAGTGTGAGTGCATACAGGAACACAGCCAAAAATTTGGGTTTCGTCTAGTCGTTCGGTGTATCCGGCATTGCACTTGCATCTGTTTGGGTATATACATTTACCGTTTCCGCAATCAGGCTGACAAATCGGTTCGCATATTGAGTGCAGTCTTAAATCCTTGTATTTGTACATGGGCTTGTATCCGGTGCAACACTCGAATATTTTGTGCCATGATTTACGAGACTGAGGATAAAAAAGAGGCTTCGCGTATTAGCAATATCGCAATATTTATTTATATGCGTGAAAGTATGTAGGATGTGTTAAACGATAAAAATTCTATTTTTAGATAGAATAATACAAATACAGAATGTTTGATAATAGGTGGTTCGATTAGCAGAGCGATTTACTTAAATGACACTTTTTTCACAAAAATTTAATCAAGTTTTAAAATTATAATATTAAACATATAAAAGTTGTAAATTGCATTAAAGATAATATTACTAGAAAAGTATTCAGCTACAATCAATATTATTTTTACATTTCTAAAATTTTATTCGCATTTTTTATCATTTGATTGCAAAATTATATTCAAAGATACTTTAAAATTTTTGCAAAATAATTATTTTATTTTCCAATAAAAATGTTATATATGACAAACATGTCTATTAAATATTTTGAACTTTAATTGTATTATTTTATTGTAAATATTGTTTCAATAGAAATTCTACGCCTAAAAACTTACCTCAATTTTATAATTCCATCGAAACTGAGTTTTATAAAAAATACCCCATTTTCTTTCCCTATATGATTCCAAGTACGGGATTTCATACGTTTCTATAAAACTACACACGATTTTAATAACATTAGTTCGCGTACTCTCTAAATTTCTTAGAGCGGCAATTCATTCAAACACTTGATTGATCGAATCCATTTGAATTTGAGTGACTTTACACTCATATGGTGTGAATTCTTCTATCTATTTTTGTTGTGCGGTGTAAAATTCTTTGATTCAATGAACTGTTCACTTCGAAACGAGTAACATGTTCACTCTACATTAGAGTTAAACAGTTACTTTTATGAAAAGTCAATTTTCACTGTTTACGAGTGGCAGTATTTTCACTCTCGCTTGAAGAGTGGCAGTATTTTCACTCGATTAGAGTTATATTTCACTCTAAGAAATTTAGAGAGTATATGCTATGCCGATCATTGCAATAAACATTATTTCAATTCGTAGGATATACCAAATCTTACCTAACAATTTTACTACAATTTCCACTTATTTGTGCAAGAAGGTCCGTTGAATCCAAAAATCCGTCAATTTTAATCAATTCGTCTTGTAGAACGACAAAAATAAATATAAAGTACGAAAATTTCATTATTATCAAATATATTTAACACATATATTTTTGACGAGAGATCCGCGAGAGACCAGTAATCAGCGTGTGGACAGTTGCGTATATTGCGTCGCAGCGTGCACTGAGGCTTCTTTTCCTCTTTACTATAATATAACGCGCTATCAAAATCCGGCAGGATAACAGTTAACTGTTAACTGTTGTCAAGCAGCTACAATTAAATCCATATGAAATCTCTGTTTATCAGCAGAATAAGTTTTTCCTTAATTTTAATAACTTTATTTCGTGTTACTGGTGAAAATTTTTATAACGTCTCACGTCGCAATCATTAATTTATTTGCGCGTATAAAAAAAATTGCATTGAAAAATTGGAAGTAGAAATAATATTTAAGATAAATCGACGAACATTTACAATAAAAAGCTGTTACTACTTACAAGAAAAAAAGCAAGTGTCACATCAACGGTTATATACTCATATAAACACGTTCATTGTTTCATATATACGCAACAATTTATAATTTTCTTAGAAGAATTTAAAAGTCTTAAATTTCAACACTATCATAGTCGCATTTCAATACTATATTTGTCACCTCAAGAATAGAAATTATTTAATTTTATTCTAAGAAATTATAATCTTTGATTTAAACATGTTATTTTCTGTCCAACATTTTTTCTTCTTTATTCAAGAAAATTATTGTCAAATAAGAAGAATATTACTTTCTTGATTAACTGTATAAAGTCTTAAAGTACATCTTCATTCAAGTAAATTTTCTTTCTTTGATATAATCTCATTTTAAGATTTCCATTTTGAAATTAAAGATATTGTCAAAATAAGAATATTCTTTTTTCTGTGTACTAGTTACCAGTTCGTATGCTATGAATCATTCTAGGTTCAAAGTACCTTGCATCTCATTGTGAAAATAATGAAGATTTATTAAATTAATTAATCATACACATAACATTAACAGTTGCGAAATATTTATATACGTGTAGCTAGTGAATCGTTTTTAAGAAATGTGCATTGCGTCGAGCTCCAAAGAGAAACTGTATAATTGTTTCGTGGCGTAAACGCATCGATTCCGCATGTTTAACAGTGCATAAACGAAACGTACATTTTCTTGAGCGAAACTTACATTAAGTTGACGTACTGGGCCAAGGATGCAGTCTGCATTGACCCATTTACAATGCAATAACATCAGTTGATGTATAAAATAAACTGCACGCGATTGCGTTTGAAGTTATTTTAATGTCATTTTTACATTTTCTTTTACGAGACTGTAAGATTTATATAGAGTGCTTTCACTTTTATGCTTGCCTTTATACTCAATCTTATAATTTAATATATAATTAACGTATTTATTTGTCAGTTTTATCTACTTAATACTGTGTTCGCTTCGAGAAAATTACATTTGTTGATTACACTATAATATGTTATTCAAGAACATGTATAGGATTAGTCATCAAAGTTAGTAATTATCAAGTTATTATAATTTCGAAATTTTCAAATATGTGAGGATATTTATCTTTGCGTTAATGCTTTACATCCATCCATCCATCCATCCTTTCACCTATCCAATAATAAAAAAAGTCCGAAGCGTGTTTAGAGTCGAGGTTTATTTTTGGCGCTTTTCCGCGATGATGATTATGGTCGTTGAGCGCTCGCTAAATCAAATTATGGGATAAAGACGCGCGCATGTTTGAATTTGAAGTGTCTAAGGTGACGGTCTCGTGCGTGGTTAGCTTTTTGTGTGATGGTGACAATTTTTAATTGATAAGAATCAAATGTGCAGCATCAGTTGAAATACGAAGAGTGTGCAGTTGTCGGTGCGACATGTAATATTCGTGACTGAAATTGTTGAGTATTATCAATGTATTATCAATACATTTGGGAAGGCGGAGGAAAGAAAAGTCAAGTGAGTTTATTGTATGTAAATCAGTAGTTGAATTTAGGTGTAACTTTCAAACCCATATTAATTTCTACTATCTCTTTTCTATCGCTTGTGCCTTGAGTGACATTCGTTACATATTTTTGTGAAATGTTACATATCTTTCAGCTACGTGAAATAGAAGAAATGAAGAAAGAAAACCTCTGTTATATCCATTATAAATGCCTCTTGGTTGCAAAGAAGATTAAATAGAATATATGACAATGCCACGATATTGCAAGTGAGAGCTGTTGTAGATAATCAGAAATGCGAGAATCAGCTTATGCTTTTATTACGCTATGATTGTTTGGATTTTATTAAATAGCTTAAAAAGACATACAGATAAGAATTGTATGTGCAATAAAGTATACATATACACAGTCAAAACTCCTTAATCGTAAGGAATAGATTCTATTACGTGACTCGGAATACTGAGCAGGAAGAGCATGTCGGTATTACGTAACATTGATAATAATCATTCAAAAGCGATTATTTCGCTACGGCATTAAAAAAGATAATACATGATAAAGTTACAACTTATTCGAAAATCATGATATTAAACATCTCAGCAAACACAGACCATTACAGTAAAATTGTAGCAACGTTATAACATTGCAGCAACAATTTTGCAAACACAGCAATTTTGCAATATTGTCACAATGTTACTACAATATTTTGCGTTTGCTGAGATGTGGATCAGATTATATTGACTGACAAACAGATGACCAAATCAAAATATAAATTAAAGACATGCATAAAATGACACGAAATTTCGATTGAACGTGTGTAAAAATTTAAACATGCACTTACAATCAGATTCAATTCGGAGAAACTCGGTTGGAAGTTTGATCAAGTAGACAGATTCGATATAATGTGGATTCTACTTTACAATATACAAATAGAGACATAATAAACTGTGATTTCGCGAAATAAAAACCAGTCTGTAACCAACGACGGAGAAAACAAGTTGCCTTTCCTTTATCGTAAATAAAGTGAAAAATCGAAGCAAATTAAGATCGATTATTTATAAGTAACATCTATCTCTCACGATCTCAAGCAAGGTTGAGCGAGATTCCGCAAGTCAAGGTACTGCTTATCGAAACCGGTTTCCACGAAAATTTCTTTATGGATATCCCGCTGTTGGCCCACATCTTGCAGTTTCATAATAACATCAACTGGAACCAAATCACCCAACAGATTACCAAACCAAATCATCCAACAGATATTGTCGCGGCATAAATGATAACAGTTGTCTATGACCGGTGGGAAAAGATGGTTGAAAAAATCGATATCTTTTCAACCATCATTTCTCACTAAGAAGTTACATACAGCTCATTGTTTAAAAAAAGGACTAATAAAAACAGAATATAATAATCCACTTGTTTTATATAAAAATTTAATATTATTACAATTTCTTCTAATATCCCCATTCTTCTTTAATCATATCGGCCGCTTTTTCAGCAATCATGTAAACAGGTATGCTCA
>VBVR01003973.1:0-15759 GCA_011638315.1 Tetramorium parvispinum
TGGGCTCGGAGATGTGTATAAGAGACAGATATAAAATGTAATAATATATATGTATATGATGATAATAATAACAGCAATTTTAATTCTAGTAATGATGTAATGATTAACAATAATTTTAATTTATATAATGATAAAAATATATATATACATATGTAATGATAATGGTAATAATTCAGTTAATTCGAGAACACCTGACGAGAAGCAATCTCCCTACCGATCAGTGTGCTGTGTGCTTGTATGGCTTCCGAGAGGGGGATGAATTTACGAAGACAGAATGCTATCACTATTTTCATTCGCATTGTTTGGCGGCACATGTCGCTGCTGCCGAGAGATATTACAGAGAAGAGCAGGAAAAATTGCCGCAGTGGCAACAGGATACTACAAACAAATTTCAAGTGCGTGTTATAAATAAAATATTGCTAAAAAGTTATTATGAAATGTTTTTTTTAATCTGTTGTAATATTGGTTTTTTAATTATACGTCTATATTTATATTTATTTATTAATATTTGTTTTTTCAGGCTATATGCCCCGTTTGCCGAGAATCTATCAACTGTGACGTTGAGAGCTTATGGTCGGCGCCACCGCCGATCGACGTCGAGGCTGCCACCGATTTTTCTGTCACCGCCGAGTTGAGAGAATTGCAGAAGCACATGGCCGCTCTGTATCTGCGACAGCAACAGCGGGGCGGTATAATTGATTTGGAAGCCGAAGGCGTTAAGATGTTGGTAAGGACGGAGGACGATCCAGCCGCTGCTGCAGAAGAGGTCAGCCCACCTGGTACGAGCTTAAATGCGTATTCCAATACCACCACTATGCAATCAGTTACTCAAGTGGTAAGTAATCATTACCTTGATGATCGCGATACAATGCATTGTACGCAAATTGAAATATTGTTTAATAAAATATATAAGGCCTTTGAATGAACTTTACTCCTCTTGAAATAAAAGCTTAGAATCTTGAAATAAAAGCTATATAGAAATCAGTTAAATTGCAGTAATGAGTTTAAAATGAATTATTTAAATGTTTCTCTAATTATTAATATTTTTGTTTCAAAGGCGTGTCTTATTTTTTTTCTATAATTTTAATACATCAGCAGTATCAAAATTAAATTCGATATTTAATTTAAATCGTAAATTGATGCAGCAGCTCATCGGTGCTCTGCATCAGTTCGACTAAACATTGTAATACATACTCGTTAAAATGAAATAGGATTTTATCTCAATTCATTTTATCTTAATTTTTAAATCTTCAACTTTTATTAAGTGATCATTCTTGATTTTTCGTGGTAGCACTCGAAGCAATCATCGCACCAGTCGCAGAATCACCATCACTCACAGTACCAATCGCGCAATCAGATGCAGCACAATCACGGCCACAACAATCATAATCACGGCCATCGACATCGAGGTCGCGGTCGGTCCCATTACCGGCGCCACTTTGACAAAGTCAGGCAGACGGAATCTACTCCCAGATGACAATGGGCTCGTGATAAGTACGCCGCCCAAATCTGGTCTGGTCTCCTCTTCGCTCTTTCGCTAAGTGTATACAATATCCTATTTAGCATTAGTAGCGTAATCGTCAGTGTAATATATGATGGCTGTTTGTCGTCCTCGAATAGTCACATTGCGATAATAAACTTATAGGTGTCGTTGTTCGACGACAGCATCCCCATCGTCGCTACGATGACGATGGGATGCGTCGCGACTTCCCGTCTGGACTCTCTACGTAGATCGAAGCCATGGTGCTCTTTCTTCGAACAATTCGTAATCGTACAAAGTAGTTGATATCTTAGTTTCGCTTTAGTTCCTTTTCCTTGCCTTTCTTTATTCTTTAATTCACGCGGAATTTCGTGACATTTAATCTATTGGTTTTCTTCGTCTTTCGCAAAATATAAATAAACGATATTCCAAATTCTAAAGAAAATCGCAAAAATGGCAATCTTTTTCTCGTATTCAAAAAACTTCGTTTAAGATAAAAAAAAAGGAATTATTACATTTTATTTATACATAATATAGATCAATATAAATATAAAAAAAGATTAAATTATATGTATGAATTAATTAAATCTTAAAATATTAAAAATAGATAGAAAAAAGTATTAAAATTTTAAATAATAAAAATTAGCTAATTCCTTTTCTCGAAGAATGCAGATCTTTAACAATTTCAAAGTGTAATAGAGAAATGATCATTTT
The DNA here is from genome assembly GCA_011638315.1 of Tetramorium parvispinum. Classification (NCBI taxonomy): domain Eukaryota; kingdom Metazoa; phylum Arthropoda; class Insecta; order Hymenoptera; family Formicidae; genus Tetramorium; species Tetramorium parvispinum. The sequence continues at coordinate 2,195 of VBVR01003973.1, forward strand.
CTTGTCTTTATTACTATTGCTTTTAAAAATAAAGAGGACGGCTGTTGAGTTATGCTTAGGGATCTATTTAAAATACTAATATTATATATAATAATAGAAGATTATATCATAATACTTGCAATTGAAATGAAAAAAAATACGAATAAATCAATGATATATTATATATATAATATAAAAAATAAACACATTTGTATAAAACTATTGTTTCGTTGTAATTGCATGAGATTTAAAGTTACTAAACGAATGAAAAAAAAAAAGAATATTCTTAAAGTAAAGCAGTCTAAAGTTTAGCAGTGCAGATTTTTATATAAAATAAATATACACAAACAAACATTTTATACGTATATATTTTAAAACGAATTTTGAAAGACGAAGAGAACCAATGATTTACGCAATAATTATATTACCTTTATATCCACTGCCGCGAATATGAAAATCGTCAAATTTTTTACGATTATTTTTTATTTTATCGTTTCTATTAATTATACCTGCAAACAGACGCTTCTCACTATGCATTAAATTAATTAATTAATGTTACATATGATTATCTGAATCGGAATCTTTTTGTCCAAAAGAAAATATCTAAATTTGCCAAACAATTTGCAACTAGAATATTTGTTACCTAATGTAATACAACGTATAAATTATTTATATTTGCCTTCTCAGTTTTTTAAGTGAATAAAATCAGACAACCACATTAAAGAAACAGTGCGAATAGTTCGAAACTCGGACTCTCGTACAACAGAGAAAGAAATTATGAGAAAAGTTAAGTAATCAAAAATTCCCTTTCCTCTTATATGGAAACAGAGATATTTTATACGTTGGTATAGAATTGAAACAATCAAAATTTACGGACACCATTTATTATGTTTAGCATACGATATTGCCAAATATATTGTAATTAGTATAATTTCAGTAAGTTTAAATTGAATCTCAAATTTAACGAAATTACGCCAATTTCAATTCCTGTTTAACGCTTTTGAAATGTTTAGTTACAATTGTCGAAATGAATATGTATATAGGATGTCCCAAAAGTCGCTTTAACTTACATTAATCAGAAAGATTATAAAATATAGGGTAGTTTCTGAAGATCTCTCTAAAGAAGAGTAGTTGAATGGTCAGATGGAAAAAAAGTCGTAGATATAGTTTCGAAAATAATTAAGAAAGCTATGGAAGATGTTTATTTTCTTGAACAATTCTTCTGATCAACTTTCGAACAATTCTTCTGATAATAGTTGTCTATCCATATATATATATATAGATACAGTGTCTCATAATTAGTGATTAAAAATTTAACATATTTGTGAGTAAAAAATAAGAAAATCTTAATATGAAAATGACCTATAACAATTTTCAAATAGGAAGCATTAACGATAGCCGAAGGCATCAATGCAAACTTTATATTACGATTCATCTACTATAAATGCCTCCATTTGAAATGTATTGTAGCCTCAACATTTTCGTTTTAGGATTTTCGTCTTATTTTTCGCTCAGAAAATGTTATTAAAATTTCGATCACCAATTGGGACACTTATACATACATTTTTGGCAATCTATATGATTTTTTCTTGCATTCAATCACATCCTCATTTTTCCTTAAAGAGATTAAGAATTTTTTTCAGATATATTCTAAAATTAAAATTTTTAGTTTAATTACATTAACCAAGATTAAATTTTTATTTTCTTAATGGGAAAGATGTCAAGTTTGATTGAATTATACATCAATTATATATACAGCATTATTGTTTGAATTATACATCAATTATATATACATCATTATTGTTTGAAGATTATTACTAGCAGAATTAATTTTTCAATGTAATTGCAAATTTCTAAAAAGACAGATAGCTAATAAATTTGAAAGATTTTTGATCATACGTGACATCTCAGAAGACAACTTTGAAGAATATTAGAGCGACCTTTAGAACATGCTGTATATATGAATTGTGCCATTTAATAATCGCTCACGAAGAAAGTACATGGCATGTATGAAAATTTCCTGCAGACGTTTTGCAAATTGATACACTTTAAAGTAACATAAATTTTTAGATCCGTCTTTTTACGTCGCTCGCAATTCGCGTTTACAATCGAAATGCTTGCGATCGATAAGCATAGACAATTGTGATAAAAAAAAGAAATAAGAAATGCGTTCGCCGCATTTCACATTTCAGAGCAGAACAAGTTTCGTATTAAATACAATTAATTGTAAGAACTAAGTCTGTTACTTTAAGTTATATTCCTCTTTTGCAAAGTTCCTCGCATTCTCACTGTATTAGATATAGTTCGATTTACTTTTTTTTTCTTGCGTAAAACTCGACTCTAAGTTTAAGGAGACGAAGGCATCGTCTATTGTAGATACTCCCTCACTCTATATATGTATATATACATATATACATATATATCTATTAAATATTATATCGAGAAAAAAATTGTTAGCCACCCCCCTTGTGTATAAACTCTTCCACATGAATGTGATACTTACAAAAGGGTAATAGGCTAAAAGAAATTTTAGACGTATGAGAATTCTAATGATTTGGATTTTTCGGAATTTGCTCATAAAATTTGATCACTTTAAATAAACTGCTTATATCTGCATGTAACTTCATTTGGAACATAATTCGCCAGCTGTTTATTTTTTCTAATTAAATTCTTTATTAAATTTTCGATAAGAAAATTGCAAGAATTAAAAAAGTCTAAGGCTGAAGTCTAACATTTTATATAAAGAACAATAAATATACTCGAATTGAAAGTGCAAATTATGATAATTGCATAATTAACTTTATTATTTATGATACTTTTGCTACGCAATTCAAAAAAATTAAAATGCGAGAGAAAATTTAATAAATGAATTGTTTTTATCATTGTAATATCATATGAAAAGATACTTGAAAATTAACATAAATTATATTGTGTTAAGAGTCATACCCTTGTCAATTGAGATATATTTCGACATCTTATACGATACAGATTTATGGCGTATAATTAATTATAAAATGGCTTTTTTATATATATTAAAGACACGCTCCAATGAATTTTACAATCAAATTTTATTATCAAGAAGTTAAGTTTGTCATTTCTATATTTTACAAAACTTCTCTAAATTTATTCGAGATATGTCTTCTAAATCATAAATAATATAACAAATAAATTACATGTGTAAGTAACCGATATTTAATTCTAAAGACTTTCTTATATTCAGAATGTGGGAAAGTTTTTAGATATTTATATCTGATAGTTTCTTCCTTCCTAATTTACGAAATTTTTATTATTTAAATATTTCAAGGATATCTTTATATATTCGTTCAAGACATAAGTATGTTTTATTTTAAAATTGATGCAGAAATGATCATTGTGTGTAAAATCGATTTAATTTTAAAGATTCTTGCACGTTTTAAATGTGAAACTATCATTATCTCTATATGATAGATATGACACTTAAGTTACTCCAACTATCTATTTCTATTTGTAAGTATACCAAAGAATGTCGGATTATTAAAAGAGGGAAAAAAAAGACAAAAATCACAGGGATTGACTTTATATACATATATAGGGAGTACCTATTTACTCCTTTCTTACGCATTTTACGTATGTCTGTGATATTTTAGAGAACGATGATTTTTATTTTAGTTTTTTATTGCATCACTTTTTTACGTGTATATAGATGTCACACATTTGCGAGCAATCCTTGACACGCTCAAGAGCTTGCCGAATTATACTGAGCTTCTGTATAATGCGATGCGTTATTGCATTATTCCTCTGATTAAAAAAGAAACAGATGTATAACATAAAATTAAATTTTCAGTTGAAAAATCTTACGTTTATTTTTGTTACATATAACTATATCATTATCCAGCACGGAATTGGTGTGAAGCTAAGCTGATCTATAATATATAGGCTGTATCCTCTGTATATCTATTACGTCAATGGTTTTCTAAACTTTGACTCAATATCTCTAGATATATTGCATACCGCTTAGTAAAATTTTTTTATTATCCTGTGAATTAACGAAATAGCTTATATAACTCATATGTAGCGTTTTCTCTTTGTATTTTTTTAATATGATTAAGATTTATTGAGATTTCCTTCTGCATTTTAAATCACCATAGAAGTGAAGAATTTTCAGAGCTTTACTTTAATGGAAGCGTTTTCTTAAACTTCGTATTATCATTTACGTTAGAAGATTTAATTCCAGAAAATTCGTAACTAAGAAAGAGGTGTGTTATTATTAATATGTAGGATTTTATTAGTGTCTAGGCATTTAATTAACATCGAATTAAGCCGCCCTTCTTACGTGGCTTAGCATTATTAAAAGGAAGAAATAATAGAAAATTATGAGATGAAATCATTGAGAAATAACATATATAGATGAATCTTCTAATAACATATATACATATATTTAAATCTCTGTCGACATAATTTTCAGTGCGTTCATTCGCATTGAATTATGAAAATACGATACAAAGTCGAGATAATTATTTCAGTAATGTCCCAATACTGTTATAATACATACATATTATATATATAATTATATATCTATTGTTAAACGGGGTGTGTAATTCATCGGATGTGTTTTTATGATTTATTTTCATAGTAAGTTTAAATGTCGAGTGGATTTTAAGCTTACGAGTGGAAGATCAGCACTTTATCGCGCCCTTTCAAATGCTACGTTGCGAAATGCGAAAGAATATTTACAGTGGTCTCTTCTCTTCATTTGTTCCAGTAGCTATAAGTACATAGGTAAGACGACGTATTGTCGCGTTCTAATTCTACACATTTTATTTTTAATAAAAAAATATCCGTATAGGTCGCGTACATCTTTGAAGTTTCTTTCTTATTTTACCGTATGTCTTTAAAATTTCTCTTTGATAACAATAACATAAATACTCCATGTCATATTTTGTAATATTGACACTTGTATTACAGCCACATGTTTCATATATATTAGAACAATAAGCATTATATTATATAATACACAACTATTGGGCGCGCGGCACGTTACGCAGTTTTATGATTGTGATAAGTATTACTGTTTATATTTATACTTATTTGCAAAATGATAGATTTCTTCCATTACCTAGTCACATTTTTTAACCAATTTCAATATTATAAACCGAGTGTCGAATACAAAAAAGTGGAAATAAATATATAATATATAATAAATAACAGTTATATAACATGTCCAAAAAGAACAAATAAATATTAATGTCATTTTACAACCTTTTACATACTTCAACGAAATACTGCGATTGATACTATTATCTAAACACCTGGTTCGCATATAGTAACATCTATATTCGCAGTTTAGTTTGCCACATATATACATATACATGTATATATAAAATCAAAATTAAATTCAATTAAATACGATATATGTAAATATATCGTATTAAATGAATATGTAATTATTTACTAAGGCTATACTCTATTCGCTTATTTACAAACAAGAAATGAGTTTCGAACTATGTAGAATCTCTTGAAGTTATATCATTAATACTGGAATGATCATTTTGCTGGTTCAACATATCGCATTGGTTTCGAAATATCTCCATCTTCGATCGAAGTGCGTTTAGCTCTTCTTGCATCAACGAGCCAAAGTCTTTGCTTCGCTCGAGAACGTCGAGGGCATTGTTCAATAATACTGAGTTTCCAGGAGGCGGTAACGGTATGTCAAGTGAGAATGAGGAAGTATTAATACTACTGCTGTCACCATATCCTTCATCAATACTTTCGTCGGCTACTTTAGTCACCGATTTTAGTTGGTTCTTTAAATCCTGTAAAGTGCATAACAAAATTTAAATTATGAATCCTATTAATACTTTTAATTAAATGAAAGCATAGAATCACTTATTTCAATACTTGTATAGTATCAGAAATTACCTTATTTCTCGATAGAACTTGTTTCAGATATTCTCGCAAAGAATGTTCTGTTTTATTCCTCTGAAAAAAATTGAAAAAACCGATATATAACGATCTTATATCACAACGGAAAATTTTGATACTTATAATTTTGCGTTACAAAAGTTGTAAAAAGATGATCGTATTGAATGATACAAAGATGTTAATATACCGTAATGCCAAGTTGATCGTTCGTCTGCTTGCAGTAGAATTTCTGCTCCAAATTCTTCATTTTAGCCTTCTCTTCTCTGAGTTTTTTAAGCAGAGCGCTGTTCGCTCTATACGATAAAGTCTTCAAGCGTTTGTTTTCGTTCACGAGGTCCTGCATGGCGCTCAGTTTCTCCTCGGATTCCGCGTTCTTAGATTTCAGCAGCTTGTACTGCGCTATCATTTTGGTCAGCTGTAGCCTCAGATATGATATTGCATCCTCCACTTGACTCTGCTCTCGCTTGGACGCCAATAACGACGTCTGCAACGTCTCGTTCTCGGACCTCAGCTTCTTTATCTCGAACTGCGTTTTCCGTAACAGGTCGGCGGTCTCGTTCCTCTCCGTCTCAGACTTTTGCACGGTCTCCTCCATAGACGAGATCAGGACGCGCTGCTTGCTCAGCGTGTTCTCCATCGACATCCTGGCCGTTTCGTTGCTCAGTAGACGTTGCTCCAGCGACTTCAGTTCGGCCTTGGTGTTTCGCAGTTCATCCTCGGTCGCCTCCAGTACCATGGACATATCTGTCGGGCTGCCCGTCGAGTTTCCGTCCAACGCGTCTTGCGCCGTATTGATGGACCGAATATGCGACTGCAGATCTTTCATCGCGTTCTGCATTTCCTGCTTCTCCCTCTGATACTGCTGCGCGAGTTCGGTGTACTCGACGCTCAGCTTCTTGTAACTGGCGTTCACATCCGCTATCGCGCGTTGCCGCTGTTTCAGTATACTCTGGTACGTGTCTATCTCTACCTGCAGACTCTTTTTGCTGGCCATGAGAATGTGCACTTGCGACTGGTACCACTTCGCGGACGTCTCCGCGGCGGACAGCCGATTATTCGTGTCGGTCAGCGTGTTCTGCAGCTTCTGCTTGTCCTGCAGCACCGTCTGCATCTCTACGAACAGCTCGGTCACCTTGCCCTTGAGACCTTGATTCGCGGCGATCCGGGCGTTCAGATCGATTCGAACGTTTTCCAAGTCGACACGCAGTCGCTCGTTCTCCAATTCCAGCAGGGCCACCCGCTTGGACAGCTCGATGTTGGAGACATCGGGCGTGGACAGGTGCCGCAGGTGGAACTCGTCGGTGATCAACTGGAGCGAGTCCGTCGAGGTCACGGAATCCATTTCCCCACGGAACGAATCTGACAGATTGTCCATCGTGTCGGTTTGATAGTAGCTCAATGTTCAATCGTAAATTATCGCTGCATCCATATTGCACAGTCAGTTAGAGATGATCATCTGAATGGGCACAATAATTTATTTATTGATTGTATTAATATAATATAATAATCATATTATAATAATATTGTGTATGTATGAAGATAATTTTTTTTACTAACAATATAATACATATAGTGTGCTTGAAGTGACAAGGCTTTAATTATCACAGTAATGTCCTATTATACAAAGTACACTTTTGCAACTTCTGCTGCTTGCATTATTTTCAAGATGTCGTTTTTCTTCTTGCGTACAATGATAACTTGAAAGAAAAATAATAAACGATTAACTAGGACAAATGATAAATAATTTCGGAGCCGCGGTTCTGCAAGAGCAGAAAATGTAATTCTTGCGCGATGAAACGTCAATCCTTTCCCCTTTCTTTTCTCAGAGAGTTCCCTTCCTAGATTCTAACACAATAACGTGTGATAACACGTAACAGATGTCGGAGATGTCTGGTGAAATTAATCGACGGAAGTCGATTTAACCCCTTAGGTTCGTTTGTTCGAGGATTCGCAGTTCTCGTGTAAAGAATCTAAATATTTTGAAGTAGGTTTTGAACAAAGCAGCTTCCTCCCTCAGATTAGAAATTGAACGACACCCGTGATCGGATTTATCAACGTTGACGTTAACGTTTCCGTCGTTGACAGGTGTCATATTTTGATTCATGTCGCAGGTGAACAAAAGATGTGGAACAGCGTACCAATATTTATGATTTTGTCATCCTCAATTAACCGCAAGCACCTTTTTACAAACTGCGTTATCATTCGGCGATGTCAGCAGTCCAAATTCCTTAAAACTAGCAACAATTAATCTAATAATTAACACCACCGCAGCGCGCCGCCATTTTGATTCTGGCTGGTCCGAGCTGCACTTGTCAGTACTATCTGTATGTTACACACACTTTCTCCTTCCCTTTCCTTTCAAGAGATACGGAAATAATCTGCATTAAAAGATTAATTTGATAATTATTGCACGCCTTACGATTAAATTTGATTCCTTTTAATTTTTCCAGATTTTTTTAATTATAAAGAACGCACTAAAAAAAAATCAAACGTCTCCAATTATCACTTGAATTTAAATTTTCACGCTTGAAGTTTTGTTAAAATATATCTATTAATAGGGTGGGCATATAGAGAATATAAATACGTATGGTTTAATTTATTACTAATATTTATTTATTGTTCTCTCCGGACGTGTAACATGTGAGAAATAAATAATATTAAATAATACATTCTAATAAACGATCTAATCTTCTAGAAACACTTCTTGGAATGCAACTTTAAAGATAATAAATTTCGCGTACATGAATCGTAAGTAGCAGCTGAAAATAGAGCGATTATATATCATTATATTTTGTACTACACAATGCGTGACAAATCTGGTTTTTTTTGAAAGAATCAAATTATACAATCAAGAACAGACTGAAAGCGAACGCGTTGTATGCGCCGTGTAATCTCAAGAAATTAAAAAAATATATAAAATATGTGCCACGTATTCCCTTAAAAAATCATAGTGCAAAAAAATCTTCCTTATAAAAGTAGAATATTAGTACATATATGTTGTAAGGTTACCATTTTCCGCTTCACTTATGATAGCCAACACTAGAAAAAGTGAAAGCACGTACTTTCAAGAATTTCATTCAGTCTGTCCCTGCGTACAACATAAATGTATATGCATCCCAAAGTTCTATTTGAGAGGATAATTAATCCTTTCTCTCTCAATTTCGCCATTATGATTAACATTTGATGAAATGGAAATCACAGAACATCTACTATATCATCGTTAAATTATAAATTATTATGGCAAACTAGCAGCTTCCTCCATGGACCTGCACAAACGGATAAAAGTGAAAAGAATGTAATTTTATAACTTATGTATATGACAAAACGTGCGTCAAAGACGGTTAAAGTTACAATACTTAGCAAGAATTTTACTTACTTATCGATAGTCTTACTAGTATTACTCGAAGAACCTTGTACAGCTATATCTAAAACAGCTTTCTGTCCTGTAAGAGGAAACAAACGTTTTTAATGTGAAAATAAATGATTTTAGAAGAATAAAGATAGAATTTTATATTTAAACATATAATATATATATCATTTCATAAATGTAATTTTATTAATAATTTTTATTTAATAGTGTAATAGTTACCATGTGTGTGTTGATACAATGCTGGTGACCAGCTGTAACTATTAGGACTAGGAATAGTGGTCTCTGTTACAGTAGTGTTTGTAGATGATGATGTACTCTCTTGTGCCAACGAGAGTGCAACGGAACTTCCACTGGCAGTGCAAGTGTTATTCTTTGCATCGGAACCATTTTTCCTATACGTCAAATATGAAATATAATCAAAACAGTTAAAATTGTTAGACAATAAATGCATATTCTTTTATTTGTAATTTATTTATAATACTTCGTCCTTATTCTAATCTTCTATTAATCTAATTAATATTCAAATCTTACCTTGATTTTGCACCACAAGCAGTCACATCTTTTTGTGAGCCCGGTGACAATTGAATGGCTTCGAATAATTGGTCAAACTCGAATATCTTGCTATTGTCATTTATTAAATTCATGCTAGATGAGCTCGGAGACGATTGGCGCCGAGATAGTAAATGCTTTGACATGATTTTATTACTGTCTAGGAGTACTAAAACAATATGTTATTGTTATTCTTTCACAATCTTGTTATTTTTTTAATCATAAATCAAATAGCGTTAGTCTATAACAGTATAAAATACTGTCTATTTTTACACCCGAATTAAATAATTTACTGTAGATACAATAGATATCAGATTTTCCTCAAATTTATTTAAAAATAATTATAAATGATAAATGATACTTTTACATCAATTATTTTGTCTCACATTCGCGTGCGAACGTTGTGAGAACTGCTACTATCAATATTATTTCTTCCAATATGCTTTTACTTACCGTTTGGCACTATTAGATCTAGACGTAATCTAGATGACTCCACATCGTGGCTGATTTTATTCGCTACTGGCAGTTTCGGAATATCGTTTTCGCATTCTATTGAATTAGAACGTGTCGCTGGTTCGGATCTAGTTATTTGACTACCGGAAGCCATTGTCGCGGCTAATTCCGATTGGCAGATGTTTGATAGTCGATTCAATTTGGTCTTGGCGCCGCAAAGTGTTTGCGGCTGCGAATGATGAAAGGCGCAATTAGGATGCTTGCTGTCAGTACTTAAATTTAAATCATTGCAAGTGGCAGTGTCGAGCTCAGGGTGCTTGTGTGAATATACCGCCGCCGCGGTAGACTGCATCGGAGCATTGCAGTGCAACGGACTAGAACTGCGACGTCGTAGACTCGCGAGCGAGCTCCTGGAATCGCTTCCATCCATTTGACCAAGACACAAAGAGTTCCATGTTGAATTTCTATCCTGCATCTCGAACAATTGCAGCAGCATTATTTCCCTCAATCTAAATGATAAGGCATTCTATTATTATTTAATTGAATCATTTTATGATTATATTTAAGCAATGTAAGATTAGATTTTTAAATTTGTTTTTCTATTAAACCGAAAGATAAAATTTTATTCTTCTGACAGATCAAAAATAAATGTACATAAAATCAATCATTTATCTCTTGTACATTGTAATTCCATTTAAATAATTATTTTTATATTTACAGTTACGGTTTATACGTTTTCTTTCCTGTGTTTAATATTATGATTAGTATACCTGCATGTATCTATAACGGTATCCCTATTGTTTTGTTGCTTTGTACGTTGCTTGTTTTGAACCCAGGATGCAAGAGATTCCGCAACTTCAACGTCGTTTTCTCCTAAAAATATACTGATTTATTATTATCATAAACAGATTTATATAAATCAATTATATTAATCTTATACTTTTTCACTATTTTTTTTTATCAGAATCGTTTTAACGTATGTTTAATGCATATTAATATTAATATTAAGTTGCTATATTTATGAGAAACACATAATAATGTAAACAGTTATAACTTAATATTATTTGACACATAAGAGATCTCCATTACATCCAAATAATTAAGTAATTTTCATAAATAAAAAAGTTTTTCATGTACATAAAAACATACATAACATAAGAATAGTTAGAATAATAAAGATAACTAATTATGAACAGAAATATTTTAACAATTTTAATAATAAATATTTGTATTAATTATACATAGGATACATACATACATTGGGGAACAGTTAAATACGAATGATTTAAACTGGGCGAGGTAAATCAGACTTGAATATTGAGATAAGAATAAAGGTAGGATTCTACGAAGTCGCATAAAAGTTATTAGGAATGATAGACGTAGGGATTTCATTCATGTATTCTTCATCTTGTCTTTGACTTGTAGGTTTGTCATTCTCAATATCTCTATCAACCGTGCGTATTCGTTGTTCTTGCTCTCTGGATATATCTCTATTCGAGCTAGCACCTAATTTTGCAATACATCGTTTAACTTCCCAAATATACAACTTTCTCTTAGATCTCATTAATTATTGAGACTTGTATAACCGCTTGCTATCTTAATTAACGATTTTTGAATTTAAAAACCCTAGTTATTTAATATCTTACTTTTATAATATAAATATTAATATGTAACGTTACTTTCCTATCCACATAATGTTCACCTTACACATGTATATGTTATAGCTTGCATACCTGACATCGTCTCGTCATCTACGTCATTTTCATCATTCGTCAAATCCAAGAGCGTAATGTTGGGCTCGTTGTGTTCGCATTCTTCCATATAAATGTCGTGCTCGCTCAACTCCTATTCAAGCATAACGACAAAGGATTACTTTCGAATTAAAGTTAAAAATTGACACTAAGAAAAGTAAAAAGTCTATACTCACGCCACTGTCGCTGCTGCTGCTACTACTGGACGAAAGATTCAACGTCGGGGACAAGTAAAACGACGACGGAGAATGGACGCCGGTGTTGACAGCCTGACACTCTCCCGGCGACGCATTATTGGCGCAACGTTGCGCGACATCGCTCTCTACGACGCTTGGACCGTTGACTCGATGCGCGTTATTCGTCATCGACGATAATGCCGATGCAGACAACAAAGGATCGCTGGCGCTATTGTTGGATAATAGATTCAGTGGCTGCTGACTAAGTACATTGGGCGACGAATAAGGCGACGTCGAGGAAGCCAGGTGGATTCCCGCGGCTTGACATTCCCCGAGCGATATATCGTTAGCGCGACGTGGCGATGAAGTACTCTCGGCCTCGATAACGTTCAGATTGCTGCTAGGACGGTGTGCCTTCGGCGTCTTTGATGATAACGTCGACGCAGAGCCGAGACTATGTATACCTGAGAGCTCGCCCAGATCGCACATCGGTATTAACTGATCGCTTGGCATTGTCGAGTTGCCATTATTACTAGGAAGTGTACTTGGTACTGATCTATTAGAAAAAAAATATGACTTTATTATTACAATATGTCTATTTACGCTCAGAATATTGAGCTGAAAATGATGAAGCTTTTTACTTAAAATATGTTTAAAATATACTTAAAATACATGATCCAAGTAATCCGATGTAATGTATTTAAGTAGAGTTATTAGCATAAATACCTCACTGGTGTTCCATTTGTAGTAGGATATGCGTCGATTGTTCGTATAGTATTTGAATTGGGCATTGAATCGCCTACATCCTGTTGTTGCTGCGTAGATGAAGGCGATGCATTTACAGTTGCTCCGCATATCGTGGTTCCACTAGTAGCTCTGGTAGCCGCCATGGCATTACGAGAAATTTCTATCGCTAATCTCTGTGTATAAAAAGAGCGTTTATTTAACATAAAATATTTCTATGAAGTGTTTAAAATAATTTTTTTAGGATCGATAAGTATTGAACTATATAGAATATAAATGTACTTACAATGTTAAAATTAGCTCATAATTAATTCTTTTTTTTTTGTTTAGTTATACAGGGTGTCCCATTTTAAAGGACCCACTCAAATATCTCAGAAATACTGCATTAAATCGAAAAATGTTTCATACAAAAATTGTATGGTTTCAAGAGGGACATAAGATGATGTCATTAATTTGATTGACTTTGAATAGTTACTTGAAGGTCACGTGAAGGTCACCTTTAACTTTTTAAATGGAACACCCTATATTTCATTGCATATTTCAAGAGCTTTCCAAAACACTATATTTGAGTATATTTTTATTAAATACTTTTCGAGATATTTTAAATTTCGTCATGACACTTTTTAATATAAAATATGAAAT
>VBVR01003974.1:0-15759 GCA_011638315.1 Tetramorium parvispinum
AGGGGGAGCAGGGGCTCGGGGGATCGGGACGGAGGGACAGAGAGGGAGGGAGGTGCTTCCGGCATTTAAAACCAGCCGTCGGGGGCACGGATCCTCTTTAGCCTCTCGTCGTAACTACGGCACGCTGCGCCGAAGAAGGAAACGCTAATTTATTAAACTCGCCTCCCATTCCGCTTCTCCTGCATATCCTGCCCGCGCGAGCGCGCGCGATTAGCGTCACCGAAGGACGAACGTGCTGTAGCCTTTTGGTGATTTTCGGTTTTTCGCACCTTCGCGAAGTCGCCATGATCACGCGGTGATCACCCAACAAAAAGAGAGAGATGCGTTTAGTATGCTCGAAATAATTTTTTAATATGACGCACGAAGGAAAAATATGACTATCATTTTTCTCGTATTTTTATGTAACTAATTTTTTTCATTTATCGTAAAAATGAATAATAAAAGATACATAAAAATTGTAAATAAAATGTATATGTATATATGTATATATAATGTAAAATGTAAATGTAAATTGTAAATAAAATGTATATGCATAGAAAAAAAAGAATTTGCAACAATTTAGAATTAAAATGTACTATTTATGAAAAATGATTTAAACGAAAAAAAAAATTTCTCGGCGAATTAATTTTCTGTGATAGACAGGTGTCACAATTTAAAGTTAAATTATAGAAAAATATGCAAGTTTATAAATGACTGATGATTTCTTTACGAAATGACTCAAAGAAAAAGCGTCTACCAATCTAGAAAGATCAGCCGAGAAGAACTGAGATTAAGAGAATCCGGGAGGGCAGCTCGCGTAATCCTCATTTATCTTCGAGGTTAATTGAAGATGAACACGTCAATCTGCAGTTTTCCTCGATCGCTTCATGAAAACGCGCTCGCGACGCGGCGAAGCGTGCACGGGCGCTAGCTCGCTCGCTCGCACGCATCCGCTCCCATGTCCCCAGCATATGCAAGCCGCGCACTCATATGCCGCGGTTAGAAACAATGCGAGGAAACGAGCCATCTTTTCCTGCTGCACCGGCACCGGCATCGGCGCGGAAGAGGAGTGAGCGAGTGAGCGCTGCGCTTCCGTCCGCCTGTTACACGAACGGCCGAGTGAGCCAGGTAGCCGATCGGCTGGCCTCCGAACTCGGCCAGATGCCGCAAAAATTTTCAGAATAGCGAAAGAATTTCGTGCCGCCAGAAATCCCCGCCAACAACACTTGGGAATTTTCCCATTGTACCGAAATTCGCGCGCATTGGAGACGAAAGAAAGATGCGACGGGATCCTTAATAATTGGCGTGCAAAATTTCACGCATACTATCGATTTCTCTCAATCGGATAATTCTTCAATAAATGTTAAGAAATGTTTTGTTCCTCAAAAATAAAACAGTTGTTATATCATATTCTTATACTTTTTTATGTAGAATAATTTAAGAAAAAATATGTATATAAAACAAATTCTTTCTTTTTTTGTAAATTTTTTGTGCTTTACCAAAACTTTCATCATAAATCGTCAAAGCAAAATTAAATTATTCAGACTGCAAATGACAAGGGACGGGGCATGGTATTAATTTTAATTTGTTTATGGAATCGACTCGATAGGCGACAGGCTGGATCAAATCGTTGGAATAAATTCGTTAAGAGATAAATCTGCCACAAATGGAACATGAAATGACAAGAAGAGATGCGAGGCAATTTCGTTAAATATAAAAAATTCGTCAAGCACAACACAAAGCTGCGAATCAAACATGAAATTCAATTTTCAGACATGTCCTTTTGTGTCGATTGCACGTTCGTCGCGTTGAATAATTATCACAAGATAAAATGAATGTCTATTCACGGTGCTATTCGCGAAATGCATTTCATTAACAAAATCGACTGGCTGTCTAGTCATGTTAATTCAGTATGTACGATATACGCATATACATAAAATTTATATTTATTATAGATCTTACTTTTGAAAAAGCAATATTATGTTTTTAATATTAATATTCTAAATATATTTTTTAGGACAATATTACGTGACGTAGATTTTTTATTAAAACGTAATCATAAAAATATGCTGTGTAATTTTAATTAATCATAAATAAATCTTACAGTTGAGGCACGGCTAGTGGATTTTCGGGACAATAATAAAAGAAAAGAAGAAAAAAGAAAGTGATCGTTCAACGTGGGATCAACGGCAGTAAGCCAGATTAGACGGATTCGCAGGATAATCCGAGGGAACGAGCGAGAAATGTGTCGTCGCCAGCGGAGCGAAAATCCTAATTATAGATTGTGTAATTTGTTAGACAAGAACGATTGGTATCATAGTGGCGGTTATGAAAATGCATTAGTCTCGTTTCGAGGGAACTCGGGCCTCCTCTTAATGCATAACTGGCGTGTAAGAAACTGCTGTCGTGCCGAGCGTTCGGAAACAATGTGAGGAAGCAAACCATCTTTTCCTGTTGCGCTCGCATTGAATCGGAGCTGAGAAGGCGGACGCTCCGTCCGTTCGTAACGGCGCGCTCTGCTCCGCTCCGCTCAGCTCAGCTCTGCTCCGGCACCGACGTAAGCGCGTTCGAGAAAACGCGCCGATTAAAATCCGCGAACGCGCAAACATAACAAAAAAGTGATTCGTCTTCGATATCAAAGCTATTAGATAAAAATCCTTCTACTAGTTGTACTTACTTTTCATGAAAATGCAATGTAAAACGCACGTAGGTTGATATTAATTAATAATATATGTACATAGTACATACTAATAATTGAATTGTTACAGTTATCAATAATATTTATGCTATTATTCATATGCTATATTCAATAATAATAAAAATTATTAAATCCACACTGTTAAACTCGTAGTGTCAAATTATACTTAATTTGAGTCATTTTTAACTATTCCATAGGTTGCCACTGCTCCTACTCAATATTTCATTAATTTTGACTAAAAGGAAGGTAAAAATTTGACTAACATGGAAGTTAAATTAGATAAATTAACAACATATTGAGTAAGACTTACCCAATATGTAATTTTATCTCATTGTTTTAGTCAAATTAATATTGAGTAGGAGCAGTGGCAACCCATAGAAGTTTACAGTGCACAGTAATTCTGTTAACATAACGCATTGCCTCTTCATATCACTAATTCGACAACGTCAATCACCTTGATTGCCGTTTCAGAAAACCCGAGAATCTCGCCATTCAATTAACGCGAAACGCACGATCGACACGCGAGATCAATACGTTGTCGTAATCGACGATATAATCCTGGTATTACGTAGGTTTCGACAAAAAAAAAACCCGACATCAGCCGTAGTCGCTATCATTACGTTAGTGACACTGCCTGCCGTTACATAACGGCCGCCATGTGACGATTTCAGTAATAACAAAATGCCGATGGTATCTGCTATCGCGGGAGTCAAGTGAGCTCGAGTATAGCTCGGCGATTGTTGTCGCGATTAATTGTCGTAGTCGCGGTTTATCCACCTGTCTCACCTGCACCCGCGGCGCATAATAGGCACGTAATCGTCAATCATGGCGCGGCGGGTCGGCAGGTTCCGAGAAGAGCGCATAAAAGCTCGCGTCCCGATTAAGCTGCATCGGTCCGATCCCGTTCCCGGGACTAAACGGGACGAGGACAGGAAAGACCGTCGCCCGATAAGAATCGTTAATTCAACAACCGCCATTGTGCACCGATCGCGACGGAAAGGCGTCGTGTCGTTTAATTAACGACGCCGATACAGGTACGTGCCCGTAATAACAGAGTGGCTTTACGTTTTACCTGGCGAGACGAGCGCCTTGAAAAAACATCCTCACGGTCGCCGAGTAATCTTGACCCAAAGACACTTTACATTGATTCCTCTTTATGTTACTCATTGAATTCACGTCAAAAGTTACGACTTCCTGTTGACGACCGCGACAGGTATATAAAAAGACTATATTCCTTATACGATCTTTATACACGGACTTGGCGAAATCAAAGATCGCGCAGTGCGTTATAATCGTACAACTCGTACATGTACCTAGAGATACTCTGCTCCAGGAAAAAGGCGAACAGAGCAAATTTTGGAATACGCCGTGACCTCTCTATGCTTCTTTATCCCTGCAATGTTAAACTCGTAGTGTCAAATTGTACTCAATTTGAGTCATTTTTAACTATTCCATAGGTCGCCACTGCTCCTACTCAATATTTCATTAATTTTTATTCAAAGATTAGATAAATTAACAACATATTGAGTAAGGCTTACTCAATATGTCGCTAATATTATCCCATTGTTTTAGTAAAATTAATCAAATATTGAGAAGAAGCAGAGGCAACCTATAGGAGTTTACTGTGTATCTAGAGATACTCTGCTCCAGGAAAAAGGCGAACAGAGCGAATTTTGGAATATGTCGTGACCTCTCTATCCTTCTCTATCCCTGAAGGCATCTCTACAACAACCTCTATGATTCTAATAGATTTATCGTCGAACTCGGATCTCCCATCTTCGCTATTTCATAGATACGTGAACGAATTTTCTCAATGAGAAATGAATTGAATGATATTTAGGAAACAATGACCCAATTATTAGACGCACGTTTAGATAACAGTAACGGGCGCAAAAACACTTCCGACCTCGATGATTTCAACAGTAGCGAAATATAAAGCGACAAGAATGTACCTCGGCTATCTAACTCATCGTTACTCCGGCAAACCGAGACGTTTTCGTAAAAAATTCAAGACGCCGCGGGCGTCGCGAATTCGCGGCTTCGAACCCACTCCGTTCTCCGCCGGTTCGCGTATCCTCGTTACTTTATTTCCGCTTTATTTCTCTCTCGCGCGCGCGGTATCCGCCGATGAAACTGCTGCGATTCCTGAATCCGCCCGCCCGCGTCCGTCCATCCGTCGATCCGTCCACCCACGGCGCCCGCGCGCCGAGTGTGGGCAGTTTCCTGTACGTTGATCACGTATTCCTTTTTTTTTTCTTCTTCAGCCTACACACGTCCGCGGGCGCGAGCCTCCATGTTGGCAAAATCGAGGCGTTTCGAAAGCGAGAGACTCAGAGAGAGAGAGAGAGAGAGAGAGAGAGAGAGAGAGAGAGAGAGAGAAAGAGAGAAACATCACCGTGGCGTGTGTGTCTGCGTGAGTTTCATCCGACAACCCTTCTCGTCCCTTCTCGTCCCCCCGCGACTCCGGCCTCACTTCGTGATACTTGGATTCTTCCTCCCTCCCCGCGCTCGCCCCTCTACGCGCCGTGGAAACGCCGTGTCTCTGTGAGGAAGTGGCGAGGATAGGAGAGCAGCCGAGGGAAAAGAGGAAGGGGGGGCGTCGTACGTGCGTGTCTCGCGTGTGCGTGCGATAAAACTGACGTCACGGGGCCACGTGATCGTGCAATCGCGGTGGGGGGAGCCCATTCATAACCCGAGCAAGGACAGGCTTAAGGCCGTTTCGGACGGTGTGTTACATCGAGCCCAAGATGACAGGAAGTTTTTGCTCTCTCTCTCCCTCTTTTTGCACGGTCATCGCAAAAAATACTTTTCAACGAATGACCGCCGCGCGCCGGCCCGAAATGGGAAAATGTATGCTCGCGGACTTTGGCAGAGTCGTTTCCATTACTACGGT
Organism: Tetramorium parvispinum; assembly: GCA_011638315.1. Classification (NCBI taxonomy): domain Eukaryota; kingdom Metazoa; phylum Arthropoda; class Insecta; order Hymenoptera; family Formicidae; genus Tetramorium; species Tetramorium parvispinum. The sequence goes on from VBVR01003974.1 coordinate 5,571, forward strand.
CATTATAGCGTAGCTGAAGCTCGTTGTGAATGATATCTCGGCACCGAGATAACGGGACATTTTTGCCATTCTCTCGCTGCCGATGCTCTTATGTAAATATACAAGTCTGCCGCTCCGCCGATTACCCGGCGACGGGATCTGCACGATTAACGCGGACTAGCGCGCCGGACGACCGCCGCGTAACTTCCTCGTGTTCGTAAAATAATACACGCGGAATATCTATCGCTTTACGACGGTGATACCGTCTACGGGTGCTCCGGACTCGACGGAATCGGCACGGATCAGATTTCAGAATGTCGGCTATGCTTATCGGACCTTATCGATAAGGATTTAAGAACGTATGTATAATCGCATCACGTGATAGATAACACGCTTATTGTGAATGGTATCCGCGACCACCTGGTTTGCGCCTTTTAAATATCGTCGGTCGAGACATAGAGCGGAAAATTTTTTTTCATGGCGCGGGCAGAGATCCGCGACGAGTTCCAAAACTTTGGTGGAACGCGATGCCGCGGTGTACAGGACACCCTGTAGAAGGCCGTAGAGGCGTGCCCACGCGGTTGGACAGCGCGGCTGATAGCACGATGGATCACGGGTACAAGCACCGTGTGCGACCAATGAGCCGTATCCTGCTAAACTGTTAAGAAGGAAGTGGTTCGTTGCTGCTGCTGTTGCCGCTGTTCTCTCTCCATCTGTCTATCTATCTAGCTACTGATCTATCTGTGTGTGTCCGTCTCTCTGCTCCTAATCCTATCCACGCTCGCCCGATACACATATATCCATTTTATTTATTTATTTATACATCCGCGAGTCTCGATCCTTCGAGAGCTCTGACATCGTTTCCGCGCGTATTATATGAGCAGCGAGATTAAATCGGAATTGTGAGAAATATACATGCATCCGACTAAGAATGAATTTTCCCAGATGATACAAATGAATTGTAGATTATTTTTAGAATTGTGGCGATAGTATGTTGCACTTATATATGCACTTATATACGCGTAGATAAGTTTAATAAATACTTATATTGACTTTAGTTGTCGATAAGATAATATCAAGGTACATCAAGTGGCAATGATGTCATATTTTATATTGAGATTGTTGAATAAATATTTAGTAAAAGAAACCGCAATATCAGTAGACGATATTTTTATCAGTATTTTCATTTTAATAGTATGAGGCAATAAGAGTATATAGATAGTAATACGAAGTATTATATATGAAAAATTATCGGAAATCATTATCAATATTATTATTCAACGCATATGATTATATAACGTGATAACGATTACCATTCATTCCTTTAGCTTGTCTATCTCTAAAGGAACATCAAAATTATAGCGTCAATTAAACAACTCAATTATCTAATGTAGGATAATAACCGCGCAATCTATTTAATATCTGTGAAATATTCAAATCGGAAGTGCACAGAAGAAGTATTATAACACTGTATCAGATATTGCGATACGCATGCACGCAAAATAAAAGACTGCTCTACAGACAAGGACTTACCGGTATCTTACTGCTTTTCAGGAAGTCCAACAACGCTTCAAGAGCTCCCAAGGTTGACGCCTGAACGTAAACTCCTCGTTCAGCCAGTCGTATGTTTCCTAAAGCACTCGACAATTCCTTTGCTATTTCTTCCTTCATAACGTCTACCTCATCTGGTTTTTGTGCAACTTGCAAATTTAATCCTGTATGCGAATATTAATTCATGTTATTCGTTTTATAAGGAATATTAAAAAATAATACACGTATTTTAAATATTACAAAGCGAGAGAATTAATTTCACTAATTTTAAAGCTATTCCACATCTATTGTAATGTATATCATAAGCTCTTTATAATCGCAATGTTCATTGTAAGTAAGAGTTGATTCAATCTGTTATGATTATTACGACGCTTGTTACGAGTGCTATGACAATCAATGAGAATAATCTTGGTACAGAGCTTTTCTCAAAGCGCCATTGGCTGTGTTGTGTGACACAGCTTATGATACATTGCGATTTATATAGAAACAATGTTTACGACCGTTTTATTTTTACGACTACGATTAAAACTTTATAATAGATGTAGAATTGTCTTTAGAAGTTAATTACATACCAGCAATGGCCTTTTCTAAATCTTTAGCAGCAATTTTCACTCCTTGAGCAGCTTTAACTTCACGGTATTCGATATATGCATTCTGGAAGAAAAAATATACATGATGTAATAAATATTATACTTTAAAATCAGATAAGCAAGGAATGGAATCTCGCAAGACTCTAGAAATTACTATAGAAATCACATATCGCCGTCTTGAGTTCAATTCCTTATTTCACAAATTTCTAATTTGTAATCTACCTTATAGATTAGTTTGTTTAATTTTAAAGATTACCTTTACTCGTAATTCCTTTAATGGTTGAGGCATAAGAAGCGAACGAATTTGTGTTACAATAGGCCCATCCGTACCAGCGATGATGACTGTATCACCTTCTCTTAACATGCCATTGACTAGAATACAGTCTATCGTAGTACCAAGTCCGGGCAATGCTTTAACTTCTAATACAGTCGCTTGAAGCTCCTCGCTGTACATCAATCTTTTAGCCAGAGGGCCCTGACAGGCATCAACTATTAACGCCAACAGATTGCCCATACCTTCGCCTGTAGAAGAAACAGTGAGATGTAAAAAAAATTCAAATATTCCTAGATGCTATGTTTCTATCTTTAGATGTACATACATTTGTATGTCGTTACCTGTTATAGCACTGGTAGGAACTAATGACACGTATTCTCTAGGATCTGGATTTTCAAAATACACTGCCGCATTCAAACCTTGCTCAGCAAACTGTACAATAATATCTTTCGACCGCTTTTCGAATTCTCGCTGAGTATTGGATTCTTGATTCTTTACTATATCTTGAACATCTTTACGGTTCATGGTTTGCCAATCATACAATCTGTAAAAATTAAATTATGATTTTACAATGCAGCTAATCTCATAACACACATAGAATGCAAATTATTCCACTGTAAATATCTTAGAGTTATCAATTATTTAATGCGAAATTACCTATCAATTTTATTGAGAGCAACAACAAAAGGACATTTTTTTGCTTTCAATAAATTGATACTCTCTATGGTTTGCGGTTCCAACCCGTGCATAATATCTACAACTAAAATTGCTATATCACAAAGAGAAGAACCTCTGCTCCTGAGATTACTAAACGATTCGTGACCAGGTGTATCTATGATTAAGAGACCAGGAATTTTAAATTTCTTGTCAGCAAACTAAAAACAAACAGATAATTATTAAATACGTTGTAATATAATCCAAATTTCAATATTTAAAGATTTGAATTTCAAGTGAATACTTACGCCCTTTACATGCTTTGTTGATTCTTGGATAGCTTCAATTGGCACATTAGTAGCACCGATTTGTTGAGTTATACCACCAGCTTCCCCGTCTTGTACATTCGTTCTTCTCAATTTGTCTAGAATCTTGGTTTTGCCAGTATCGACGTGTCCCAAAACACAGACAACGGCGGCTCTCAGATTATCCAAAGATTTCTTCTTCTCTGCCTCTATACGACGAGTCTGAATTCGTTCTCTTGCACGTTCCTTTTTACGTGCGGCATCTGGCACTTTATCTTCTACCTCGCTATTTTCATCGCTCTCCTCTTCGGATTCAGTTTCACTTCCGCTTTCACTCTCTGTATCGCTTTCGGACGATTCTTTCTTTTCTGTTTCAGTCGAGGCCGAGCCTTTTTGAACAGATTTCTCCACTTTTTCAGGTGTCTTGAGAATATCGTCTGATTTATCTGTAATTTATTAAGATTCGATTACATTAACGTATTATTATACAATGTAAGAAGTCTCTGGATCATATAATTCTATGATCGATACATTAAAGCAATACCTTCTTCTTCCTGTTCGTCATCAGTGCTCTCGGCATCCCAAGAATCCTTAACATCATCTTCTTCCTTCTTTTCCTTTTCTTCCTTTGCTGGTTCATCTACAATTTCTACTTGCACTTGAGTCGTGGATGTTTCATTATCCTCAATTTTTTCTTCCTCTTTCTTTTCCACACTAATTTGTTGCTTCATTTTATTTGGCCTAATTCGTGTTCCTACAATAATTCTAATAATTAATACAATGATTTCAATTTCTCTGCAAATATTCCGTAAAAAATATATACCTGGTCTAGGTTTTTTCTCTCCTGCATCTGGCAAATCAAAACCTTGTGCTTTAAGTGCCTCAATCATCGCTTGTGCCCTAGCTCTATCTTGTTTTTGTTTCGTTGTTAAGAACTTTCCTTCTGCTTTCAATCTCTCTTTTCGTTGTTTCTCTTTCAATTTCTTCTTTTCTTTACGCTCTTGTTCAAGTCGCAATTGTTCCAACCTTGCTTGCTCTCGCAATTCTTCTTGCCGTAATCTTTCTTCTTCTTCACGCTTTAATCTTTCTTCTTCCTCTTTCAATTTCTTTAAAGCTTCCTGCATAGCAGCAATGGTTTTCTTTCCAGGCCCTTTAGCTATTACAAAAGTCTAATATTAGAAATACATTGAAAAAACATTCAATACAGCCAAACAATATATGTTAACAACTGAAATTACCTTTTTCTTTAGTTTCTTCCTTGCCACCTTTCTTCTTTTTCTTCTTCGTACCATCTTCAGGTTCAGCAGCATCACCATCAGCTTCTATATTATCCTGATCCTTCTTTGCTGATGTAACTTTATCATTTTTCTTTTCATCAGAAGCTGCAGTTTCACCATCTTCCTTCTTAGTGTCCTTCGCTAACTCCTATTATAATAAAAATTAAATAATATATTTCATTAATAAGAAATATTCCAACCATTTTTCGACAAAACATATTACATGAAAAATATTTATATAGTGAATAAATTATATCATATCTATCTATCTTACCGCTTTTTTCTGAGCCAACTTCTTTTGCTTCTCCCGTTCCTTCTTTTCTTTTTTCTTTTGTGCCGCCGTTTTTACAGTACTAACTTCAGCGTCCATGTTAGCATCACTTAATTCTGCTTCTACAATATTATTGTCCTCAGTTTCATCTTTGATATCGTCCTTTTCAACCTTTTCCTTCTTCTTATCCTTTTTCCCTTTCTTCTTCTTATCCTCATTGTCAATCTTTTGCTCGTCCAGTTCTGTTTTATTTTCAACTTTATTGACCACAGCTCCTTTCTCTCCAGAATATTCCAATGCCAATTCTGCCAATACTTGTTCAATATCCTCATCGCTGTCATCATTGCGCTTTTTCCTACCTATCGATGCAAATTACATATATCTTTTAGAACCATATATACACATGTAATCTCTTATAATCCTCAAGAAATTATTCAATTTAATTCATTCTTGTGAATGAAAAAAATAATCTTTTAGTTCACAGTAAGGTTTATATATAATATAAAACTTGGAAGAGAAAAAATTAAAACGAAATAATTTCATACAAACTGCAAGATGTTGATTATGTATTATTACATGATTACAAAATATTATAAAATCAATTAAATTGTAACAACTCTCTTTAATTATTAACCTGTTAATACTAAAAGTTTCATTTCAAAAGTTTCAAACAGTATTTATGTATACTTAATGATATGAAAAGTTTTCACAAAACCAATCAATTTAAAAAACTTTAAGATATCAGAACAAACAATGGGTTAGGAAAACAATAATTAAGAAAATTGACATATTCAATTTAATGATGCGTGGCTCCATGGCCTACGCAAATGATTGATAAAGACAAGTTCCATGATTCGATCCCGGTCAGACCTAGATCAATTGCGACCCGGTCAGACTCACGATTTTTCCAACATGGGATGGAGAGATTCAATCTCTCGATGGTCGTGAAAACAGTTGGTTTAAATGGAAAAGAGAGCTAAGAAGAAGAAAACTGGTTTATAAAAGATTAAAAAGAGATTCATTCTCTTCTTGGTTAATAGAGATCAGCATATTGGAGAAAATTAAGAGAGAAAATCTCTAAAGCATCAGCATATTGGAGGAATTAAGAGAGAAAAGCTCTAAATAGCGTAATTCAACAAAGGATAAAGCAGCAGTAAAAGGGTAGAGCATATGGTGTCTGATAGTCAAAAAAAGGCCTTTTGCCAGGTTAAATACCTCCAAAAAAAAAGTCAAGAAAATTGTAATTTGTGATAACACATACCCCTTTTCTATGATATAACATTCAAAAACGAGTTTCATAAATCGTTACGTTAAGACGATACAATTTAGGGGTCCTCAACTTTCACCCGTACATGTCACCACATGTCACATAACTCTCACTTTCACTTTACTTAATTAAACTAAGACGAGTCATAATGCTAGAAAAATTGCAAGCAATTTATAAGATCTCTCTATGCAGCCCGATTCCGTAACGTTATCTAACGTCAGACATTATTAGAACGACGGAATATAGAACTACTGGCAGATTCGTCATCTCCGACGATCCCCGCGAGAAACACAGGACATTCGCGGCAGGGCGTAGATGCTAGGAGCGAACGTAACAACGTATCGAGTATCGTAATCGCCATATGCGGCGCCGAGGAGGCCGACAGAAACGACAACGGCGACGTCGTCGCCGCGCGAACTGACACGACGCGACGACGTGCGGTGGGCGCGTGGAGCGCGATTGAGGTTAGGTCGACAGCAGACGACATTTGCCACATCGGAGCAGCGGCATGCACATGTACATATGTTAAAGCGACACGCGTTAAATTACGTTGAAATACGTACGCGGGACGTAGCAGGCGCTCGATCGGCTCGCTCTTACCTTTCCTGCCCTTCTTCGGCTGCGACTCCTGCATCTTGGCTCGCTGCTGCGGTCGACCGCTCCGTTCAGCTACCTATCCGACTCCTCCGCCACACGTTTCTCCGACAGGCTGTCTCGGCGATCGACTCGGCCGGCGTGGTGCGTACGTGGATCGTCGAACGAGGGGCCGCGGGTCGCCGATGAAAAGTCATGCAGACGCAGGGGAGAAAAGTATCTCGTGCAGAATCACCACGAGCGTGCTCGCGATCCGGTCTCGAGAGGTCCAAAGCAGGGCGGTAGCGACACACAGCTGGCCGACACGCACTACACAATACACAGTCCCGCACACGTGTAGTAGTGACCGTAACGGCCGCTGGAGCTACGCAGCAGCACTGGGCACGGTCGAGTGGTCACGTCAGTCACGTGATCGCTAGCCGGCCGACTGCGATACTCTCGATAGTCGCGCGAGTTCGAGACGAGCGCCAGCCGTTTGAATCGCTTCGGAACGCGGCGATTTTTGCGAAAGCGCGACTTGCTTGCCGCGCGACAGTGATTGGGACGATTTTGTCGAAGCTGTGTAATTATAATCTTTAAAATCTCGTTTACAATGAGTCGTAGTTGTAAAATCGTAAATAAATTGATCAACCACAATCAAATTTTTTTATATATTCTTGACTGTCGTTGGTTGATTTGCTGTACGACCTTACGACTACGACTCATTATAGACGAGGTTTTAAAGATTATAATTGTACAGCTTCGATAAAATCGTCTCAACCACCATAAAGGAATTACAGCGTTTCGAAAAATTTAAGTTTTTTTATTATTCCTTTAATTATTCCTTTGGAAATTTTTGGAAAAAAATTACACATATAAAGATTACTATTATACAACAATAATTGTCGCTGCTTATGTAGGTGATGGTAATTCAGTCAACATTAAATAATAGTATACGTAATGTCAACCGAATTACCATCATCTGCATAACTAAAGCAAATATCGTCAGGATGATTCTCATTATCTTTATTACGATATTCTTTTTTTGTAATGCTAAGAAAACGGAAGATAAAAAAATTCTTATTTGATTTCTCGTCTTATTCATATCTTATCCAGGATAATAAAACCGATTAAATAAAATTTTATGCCTCTACTTAACAACGTTGACGATGTTAAAATATAAGATAATTTTGCAAATTTATTTTAGAAATATATCCTCCATACACACGCTCATACATATTTAACCGAATATGATTTATTATCTTACGTGCTCATTTAATTAAAAGTTTAATTAAAATTAAAATAGACAAATTAACTGGCTTAAGGCAAAAATGCAGCGCAGGATAAATGAAATTACAAGATAACATTTCCGCAACTGTATTTTATCTTATCTTATCTGTTTAAATATCTTGTAATTTTTGCATATACATGTCGCAGTAAATATTTTGTAATTTCTACATATAAATGTCGCAGTAATGTTTTAGTGCAAACCCGACAAAAACAATAAGGTGAACGACATACTTATTGACCATGACCCACTTATTGACCATTTCAATATATTTTAATTTTATTAATATTCCTTAGTATAAATTGTCAAATCAATTATCGGTAAAATAAAAAACGTAATGTACTGCTTTTAGTTTTAAAAAATTAGGCATCTTGAATAAATAATTATTACTAAATTTTCCAATTAAAACTGAAAAATGGTTTTTTAAAGTTGAAACTTTGCTCTAACAAACGATATAACCGACGATTACGTACGTTGTAATGTATTGCCATTATTGTTAAAATATTATTTTTGAGAAAACTTTATTTTAATGGGATGGCAAATAATTTTAATCACGGCTGTAATGATATTTTTCACAACTTTATAAACAGTTCAGGGAGTGTACGAGAAGAACGTTTTGATTATAAAATATTCCAAATCGTTAAAAAAACATTAACCGAGTTCCTTTTGAAACATTTCAAGAAACATCAAAACATATTTGTTTTTACTTCTACGGGGAATTTTCAATTTTTACCAGGAAATATTTTGATATTGAAATGTAAATAAAGTAATTAATATATATTTAATATTTATTGCTTCGAATATGTATACCAATTATATGACATATAAATTTATTGGAAAGATGAATCGGAGTAAATGTAGATTTGCGATAAGAGTAATTTAAAATGTTTCCATCCTTATACCATCTCTTTCCGTCATTATGCTCTCTTTCTCTCTCCCTCTCTCTCACGTAGATACACACACACATACATATACAATGAAGGAGACATTTCCTCAAGTTGAAAATTTGCGTCTCATTCATTACTGTGTAGTACACGACGGGTTGTTTGCTTGGCAGTTAACTTTGGCTGTTCTGCTGGCATTTATGACCAGTTCAGTATAGGACATCGATAAGGAATCAAGAGAGTGTTTAATAGAGAAGTGTTAGAAAATTATTTCAAGCTTTGCGATTTCATTACGTTCTTCTTTAATTTACGATTAGACATTTATTTTTCACTGGGAACCAATTTTTATAATAGTAGAAGTATAATTTATGTTAGGAAATATCTCAGTCGACACAGAACATCAGTTACATTACATCTACGTTATAATTTCTCACTGAACAATATAAATGTAATATAACAATATGTGTTGAGTGCAAAATTATAACATAAATGTAATGTTGCTGAAGCTTTGTGTCGACTGAGATACTTTCAACTTGTTTTTCAGTAGCTTTAATGTTTGCTAAAATTTGTTTTGTTCTTACTCGTTTTGAAGTTTCTTTTAAAAATAAATAATATTAATTCTTTCTATTTCTATTTAGGTTTTCTGAAGAGATTTCGTCTCATTTTTATACGACATTGGTGAGTTATGTGTGTGAAATTTGTACGTATTTTCTCCATTGTATAATTCCTTGATTTTAATAAGAAAAAAATGCCTAAGTTACTCCGGATTAAGGATGTTTAACCTATGAACAAAAATATCAAAATTTGTTTTACATTTAAGAAAAATTTTTAGTTGAAAATTTTTTATTATTACATATTTATATTAATATTAATTTCGTTTACCTTTTTCAGACGAAAAAAGTGACAAACGATTCAGTATATGTTACTGTTATATGACACAGCGCTAAGTATCTTTTCTAAGAATAATAAAGTTTTACTTTTTAACGAGATATTTACATAATATCGCTCTAATTATTAAATCACCGAACAAGTTTCACCAGTTTGCGATAATTTATAGTAATTTATAATTTATTCAAAATATGTTAATTTATACAATATGATAACATAAAAAGTGGAGTAGTTGAATTCGAAACAAAATTACATATATATATACTTATATATACATAACTCGCGAATTTTAATTCTACATAAGAACACAATATCCCAATCAGCAGACAACGTTTATTAAACGTTTTTTAAACGTTTTTTTTTCATTGATTTTACATTTGTAGATTTT
>VBVR01003976.1:0-15754 GCA_011638315.1 Tetramorium parvispinum
CACACACACACACACACACACACACACACACACACACATATATATATATATATGTATATATGTCTAGAGCTCTCTTGAGGTATGGCGGTATGCATTACTACTTCGCGAATACACAGTGCTTGAATCCGATATATCTCGCATACCGCTTACAATCATACAAGCTAAAGGTGTCTCAAAACTTGGAAGCATAACATCAGAATGTACAATTACAATTGCGCGATTGTTGCGCGATGAGAAATTACGGGATCGTTTATAAAATACTTTCAATGTTCTTTGCTGCCATAACAATTCAGAAAAGAGCATTATTAAATGTTGCATCTTCTTTTTTTACAGAAAGGCATCAACAGCCATAACTCGTTTACTCTTTCCCTAAGTCACAACACGACTGTATCGTATTAGTCGATGATTCGACAGCGTAACGTAACGTGCCCAATTTTCGTAATCGAAAATTTCAAAATAGGCATCGTCGCTGCAGGAATATATCGAAGCATATTATTATTGAACGCATATGCTGAAAAGCTAATCGTCTAACGAAGAGATAATTTTTTCTAATATATATTTTTCTCTCTCAATTCTTAATTCCTCTCATTCTTAAATTATTTCTAAATTTTGGCAAAGATATTCATATATCTTCTTCTATATTACGTTGAGTATTAAATAAGTGTTGCGATACACACACATATCCTTGCGAAATTAATTTTTCTAAAACTCAATTTAATTAAAATTTAAATAATTTATATATCTTTAATAAACGTAGCTACACTAGAAATGAGAGGCTTCACTGAGAAATGAGAGAAAGAAATGAGAAATTACGAAAGGGAAGTATCGGCGCGGTAACTTCGGATGCCTCTAAAATCTACATCTCTGCACTCACCGAGCGCGTCTAATATTCCAGTCCATCTGGAAATATATCGCGAAAGACGAACTTCATGCTCGTCTTACATATCAAAAATGATAATGCGCATTATCATAACCTTCGATCAGGATTTACCTGATAATGCGTGTGACGGAGAGACCTAAAATTTGTATTGGGTACCCCCAAGTTCGTTTCATTCGGCCGGTGTGCTTGCCGCCCACCTGTCAAATTCGATTCCCGAGTCAGGACTGAGTCCCAGGTCAATGGGACTCAGGAAGCTGGGCGCTGGACAATTGCAGGGCCCATTGGGTCGGCATGCTCCGATGCACCTCTGGTCGTTATTTTTGTTTTCTCCCCCTCGGTCCCTCAACTCCTGCTCGAAGCTGTGTAACTGCTCCATAAAGTGAAAATTCGGTGCTACGTTAGCCTTTCTACTACGTACTAGATTGAAAGCATCGTTCAGGCTGAGACTGCATTTGTGCATAAGATAAGCCACGGTAATTGTGACAGATCGAGAAATTCCGGCCAAACAATGTACCAGCACTCCCTTATCTGAGCTCCGTGCCTCTTCTGAAACATACGCGACAAATTGCAATTTTAATTCTACAATCATTAATTTGATCAATTATTGTACTAATATTTAACATTTATTTGTCGCAATTTAACATTTATTTTACGCAATATGCAAGATATAAGCTTATTTTGCAACGCCTTTCCAAAGTATATAACGCGGATTTCTTGAATTATTTGATATCTAATTTCTTGAATTAATTAAAATATCGAAAAGATTAAAAAATACAATATTTTAATATGAATTTTGTTGATGTATTGTGAAATATAACATTGTTATATTGAGAACTATTATATTAAGTAATTATATTATACAAATGGGACATATTAATTAACTATTACATTAGTTATTATTCTTCGATATATTCAACATTTATTAATTAGAAAATTGTGATAAACATGTTAAAGAAAATAATGCATATCATAATGAGTTCGTTTAAATAATGCCAACAAAGAAAAGTCGGATCGCCAACATTGTAATGTATCGGGACAGTCAAAAATGTCAGACTCAATAGCCAGTGCCAAACCTCGCCATTCAGGCTTAAGTATAGTTCTCGGCCTAACCGGACATCCGTTGTTTAATTGTCTAGTGCGACTTGCCCGTCACGTGGGAAAGTTTCTATTTAGGCGAACCTATTTATAAGAATGCCCCTTTCAGAAGCTGCGCGGGGACCTTCTTAAACAGGAAATCCTGTTTAAGAAGTGGTCGAAACAAGATTTTGACACGGAAAAAGCTTCGACACAATAAATAAAGCTCGCATCATTCGCGCATTCTCATGTGCATATATTAAAATAATACGAAACATGAAAATTTTTCTATCAAAGAAATCTTTTCTTACTAATGACACACGACGTTTTTTATTTGAATTCCAGATATTATATATCACTAGTATATGGTACGTTGATGATTTTTATGATAGAGCACGCATATGGATGACGAAATATTTATCGAGGGCAGAGTAAGAGTATGAAATACCAATCAATAGCTGAGAATTTTCTTTCACTTTCGCGAGAAACGCTTGCTTTGTTAATGTTTCATGCAACGAGTTAAACAACTACATTACTTACAAACATGTTTACAAAAAGCAATTCATTTTAAAAATGATCTTAGTAAAATTTTTTAAATCTTAAGGTTAACTACAATAAAACATTTGTATTTCTTACTCAATTTACACAGTTTCTAAATAAGAATACTTTATATATCGACATGCTGACACTTACCTATAAACTGAATTGCTTGCGGGAAGAAACTAGCCAAATTCTGACTCCAGTGATCACTTATTGGTATCTGCATATACTTTATTGAGCCGCCACTTTCAAATACGTTTGGCAAATCCGGTGTCACATTGAGTATGTACTGTATCCTGTGCCGCGCTAAAGACTCGTGATCCTCACTATTGGCCGCGTTACCGAGATATAAATGAGGTAAAATTTCCACCGGAAAATCTTTATCTTCCTCGGGACCTAGAATGCAGAAACACAAATTCATTATTATTATTATTATTATTGCTTTAAATTGTCTATTGAAATTCTATTTTTATATTATAGTGTTATTCATGTATTATATTGCTTTTCATCAATATAAATTATTGTCATATGATTCTCTTTAACTACAGTGAGAATATACGCTAAGAATATTTGCTTACCAACTGAATCACATGTGCTGTCACTGTCAGAGTCTGAATAAGACCTGGTCGGTGGAGTAGATATTCGAAGGGATCTAAGGCCCATTAATTCACCATCGTTATTGTCCTGACCTGGGTCACATTCTTTAGTGGTTTGACTACCTTCGCACCATTCTGGATATTTATCTTTAAATGCTTCGAAACCACCTACAAATAAATATGATATGGTAATAATAATTATTTGAGATCCAAATTTGTTTAAATAGGTTAAAAATTTTTTAATACATTATATATTTGCAAAATTTAAAATATGTATATGATAATTTTATTCTATACGATAAGAAAAAGTATCAATATTTTCAAATTCAATAACTTGCTAAATTTTCGATAAATCTATCATTAACTTTGACTTGTAAATTAAATTTTGCATAAAACATTCAGAAAAATTTAATAATCACACAAACACATTCATAACTCTTCAATATTTGCATTTTCTGCAAATATTTCTCAACAAACTTGTAAAACAAAAAAGCAATAATTTTATTTTGCATTTAACATATTAATACATTTGCAATCAGTAAATTTCTCGTGTCAAATAAAACGTTGAATGACTGAACAGTTTTATCTAAAGCCTGATAAAGGCTGGCTATAGAATTAAGTGTCTGGTTCTACCGGAATGCCTCCCACATAAATCAATATTTCATTCACAACCAGTCTCTATGCTTTGACTGTTACTTCTGAAAGCCTTTCTATACTACAATTACCATTGCTGCCTGTGCATATGTATGTGATAACAAAATAATATGAATACAGAATTATAATTAGCACCTATTGTGTGATGTTTAACAGTTATAAATTTAGAAACCTTTATTACAATGACATTAATTACACAAGTGGTTTCTAAAATATTGTAGTAAACAATAATTTTGCAGTAATTGCAATATTGATTAATTGACTAATTTGTATATTTGCAGATCTTCAATTCGCAATTCATCATGCAGAAATAAAACAATGAGAGTGTTAGAGTTTCAAATGTTTGATATTTGAATTGTTTGAAGAAATATCAATTTTGTTCAATCTTAATAAGAACCGACGTGCAACGGATTAATTTATGGGATAAAAATTTGATCTCTCACCGATTAAAGCGGCGACATGTCCTCCACTGCTTTTAAGTCTCCTGCACAAAACTTGTAACGTTTCCCCCTGATGACCTGCATCCGTGGAATCGCCGATTAGTACAAATGTCCCTTTTCTATTTTCATCCCCGCACAGAAACATTTCCACTCTGTTTCTCAGATCTAAGCACCGTATTGTGGACAAGAGGTCCACTTTACCAGCAGCCAATCTTCGCAGCATGATACTGGGTATGGTCAGAGGTACGGAACCTCTTATGTGAGCATCGGAGAAGTCGGAGTGTGCTCTACAGTCCAGAATAAGAAGCATTTTGGAACGATCCTGCGATCTCAACTCTCCGAACAACCATTCCGGACCGAGAAGATCCTCTTCCATTGCACTATCAGGCATTTTGAGTCCTGTATACTTGCACACTAATGTATGTTTTGCGGTCTTTTATATGTTTAACGGACAAGCACTGTTTAGCTGCGTAAACAGCTCTTTCGAAACTAAGCGTTTCGTTCAGTCACTATGTTTCCCTCACAGAGATATTCTTGAGCCTCGGCAACGCTCAAGTGCCGTCATTGTTGGACACGGCACCTCCGTAAACAATAAACAGTCGAACTGTCAGAGTGTTGTCGCTCTGCCAAGACGATTCTCACTCGTCGTCACTTGAGAAGAAGCCCGCCAGGTTACTGACCAAGCACGTACACCTCGGTAACACGCCCGCGTGTCAGAATTACGTCCGTCGCCCGACGGTGCCGAGCGAGTCGTCAGCCCTGTCTCGCACGTTCTCCACAATGGAAGCGAATGAACGAAGCGTGCGTCCGTGTAGTGTGTGGCAATGCTGGCAATGCTGGCATGCGCGCGTCCCTACGAGCGCGTCTCCCTACCGATTACTAGTTACTGGATATGGTATGTACGAAAAATGGCACTTGGAGTTGAGTGGCGGAGCACGTTCCCCGGAGATGCTTCATCCGGAGAACGATCCACGCGCGACGTTCACCCGTCGACGGCGCGATCCGACGGGTTCTCACGCGTTGCCATCATTTCCTGCGATACTACGCCGCGCTGCGTATGTTACTCCGCCTTCGCCTCTTGCTTCCCCGCCGCCGTCGTCGCTGCCGTAACCGCAACTGTAGCCGTAGCCGTCGCCTTCGCCTTCGCCTTCGCCGTCGCCGTCGCCTTCGCCGTCGCCGTCGCCGTCGTCGTCGTCGCCACCACCGCCGTTACCGCCGCCGACTCGTCCCGATTATCGATCTCCTCGTGAATCAAGACGGCACGAGCAATTAATGACACGGCAGTAAAATGTTTACGCTCGCCGTGCGGGAGATGCATGTCCGACCGTACGCGACCGCCGCGCTCACTCTATCTCGCGCCGCGATCTCGCCCCGTCGACCAGCGATCGTGCCGTCCTTGTCGCGCGTTCATTCGCGCGCGCACCGCGCACCGCGAGCCGCGCTCACTTCACTCGCCCCCACCTTCGGAGCGTAGGCCCGCGCCGCGCCGCCACGCACACGCTGGACCGCGTATGCGCTCCGCGACCACCGTACCGCGTTTCCGTATCCGTCCGATCGGATCAGCACGACTTGTCCGCGTGTCGACGACCGTTCTCTTCCTCCCTCCCGCCCCCGCACCTCACGAGTCCCTCCAGCATCGCACTTCAAGATCCGGAATTCCTCGTCCGTCCGATGGATTTCGCTCGGCCGGGAGAGGACGCGGAGCGCGGAGCCTTCCCGACGACTTGAAGTATGTCACACAATTCTCTTCTCTCTTCCCTCGCCCAGACACTTTCCCTGTCCCTTGTTTTTTTTTCTCTTTGTCTTTCTCTCTCTCTCTCTCTCGTTTTCTTATTAACTTCTTTTATTATCTTGACTTGATTTTATCTTTTGTTCTATCACGCTCACTCGTCGCAGGCCACACCTTACGAACGTCCGCTCGTCGAAGAATGGAGCAACGGCGCTTGGTACGTTGCGCGCAGGGGTGAGACGCGGCCGCCGTGCGACGCGATTCGCCGAGCGGTCACGTGAGGCCGCGCGCCCGGCCAATCGCCGCGCGGGCTGACGTCAGTTCATTGACAAAAGATGTTTCCATTAACGAGGCGTGGGTAGAGGTTGGGTCGGGGGTCGGTGCTGACTGAGCCGTCGTTGAAGCAGCCGGAATGGCTTCGCGCGGCGATGAAGGGGTATGGCGGCGGAATGGGGCACTGCACGTTTACACGCGCGCGCTCTCTCACGCGTGCGTGGGCGCGTATTATCGCCAGCCGCGTGAGAGGGGGGTAAGAGAGAGAGAGAGAGAGAGAGAGGAGGATATACCCGCCGTACTGACACGCACGCACACTGGCGTGCACGTGCTGCTTCACCAACAGGGCCGAACGTCGGCGATCCCGTCACCCCGTGCCCAGTTAGGTTAGTACCTTCTCGATCCTACTCTATCGCCCATCTCTCTCACGATCGAATCAATATCGCCACTTTCCTCCTGTTATCTATTTACCGCCATATATACATATGTCTATATAATGAACTCTTCCGTCACACTCATTGTCGAACGTGTCTGACTTGTCGCGGCCGACGGCAACGGCCAATTGTCGCGACGTATCCGGACCGCGATTATTATCCGGAGTGCAATGGGACGCCGTCGCGAGTAGTGACTATTTGTAAACAGCATAATACTTATCGCGGCGTCTGTCTGCCGATCGATAAGTCACAATGTCGCGTGCTAACGCGCCTGTAATGGCATCGATGCATTCGCCGTAGTATGCTAAATCCATGCCACCGCATGTAGTACCTAGTACCTACTAACAACTAACGATTTCCCAGATGCATACGACGAAACAATGACCTCTCCGCCTCACAGGATCAATCCGCACTTCATGGAAGCGCACAATACGCTTCTAATGTAAGCCTACGCTTCAATACTGAATATAGACAAGCCGGAATTACATTACAATAATTATACAGCGATTATAAAACTACTGGTATGTACACAAGAATAAGCGTCCAGAATTTAGGAAAGAGAGATTCTCGTTTGGATTAGGGAGCAAGAAATTTTTAAAATAAAAATAATTATTCCTTTATCACTTGAAAATTTAAGTAAACGGTGATATTAGCAATTATATTTATGTGTAGAAAAAAGTAAAATATACAGAAAAAGATGCATTATAAAAGATTTAAAAGTAAAACGTAGACTATAAAAGTACAGATATGTAAAATTTAAAATACAAAAAATATATTAATATTGATTAAAATAGATTCATAATATTAAATGACTAGAAGCTCGACAGTAAACAGTTCATTAATCTAGGTTAAAACGTATTGAATTATTAATTCAAATATATTACAATAAATATTACCTAGAATCTATTAGTTGATTAGAAACGAGTATGACATAAATTGTCAATAGGGCAAAAAATCACAAGAATAACTAGTTTTTATTCTCAAATTTTATTTTCCATCAGTTACATATAGGATATTTAAATTTAATACAGGCGCGAAAATTGAATTTTTTTTAATTACTCAGCGTGAATAATTATAATTGCTGAAAGAAAGGATTATTATACTTGATAAAAGAAACGAATTACGATTTAGAAACGCGAATGTACAACAAAATCTTGTTTCTAGACAACTTTAGACGAGCTTCGACAAACTTTTGACTCGCGGCATCATCAGCAGGGCGTTGAGAGTTGAAATTTTCCGAGTTTCCGGATAAATAGGTCCAATTAAAATTCGATAAACGGAAGACTGATTTCAATTATCAACGAGAACGTGCCAAATCCGCCCACGTCGCCGGGTATTCCGTGTACTGTTACATACCGCAGACGCAGTTGTGAAAGGGTTTAAAGTAAAACACGCGCGGGAGGACGGCAAAACGTGCCATCGAGCGATACGGCCTTGGCCCTTGCCGTTTACATGAAGCCCGTCCTCGGCCTCGCCCGTTCATCGCGCTCGGCTCAGCTCGGCTCGGCTCGCTCGTTTGTTCTCTTTCACCCTGGCAGGAGGGGACGACAGCCTATCAGACGACTGTGCCAGGCGTAGGTCGGCATTCCATTCATTTGGGCGGCTGTCGTTGAAGATTTTCGCGTTCGATCACACGGCCGTCGCTTTATCGCGCTTAAGCGCGCGCGCGCTCTCTCTCTCTCTCTCTCTCTCTCTCTGCCTCGCGGGGGTGAAGGACAGGTTGAGGGTGGGAAATAGGACAAAGCGCGAAGATTGATATGAGGATAAGAGGGGTCGCGGGAGGGGGAGAGGGAAAGGGCCGCGGGCGTCTGTGACCTTCCGCGGGTATCCGGACGCGTGCCGACGAATTGGATTCGATCCGCGTGGGTGCCGAGTAAGGTGAGCACCCGACCGTCCTTCCACACGCGCGCGCACACACACCCCTTTCACCCTACGCTCAATAACGCTCGGATGGTTAGCTAAGGCTTTAACATTAAAGCAGAAGAAGGGAGGTGCTTGTAGTTAGCCGCATATATAATTGAGAAAGCTCGAATCCGTTGATTCGCTTGATATCGATTTCCAACATGATCGGCTCGCCGAGGTTGATTCACCGAGGCTGTGCATGAAGGAGAGGATAACATAGGCGATGGAATAGAAACATGAAATGTGTACGATTTTTTAAAGAAAAAAGTAAAGTCTTCGATAGAATAGTAATTTATAGTAAATTATTTCTATCAGCAATTTATAATGGATCTAATTTACGAAAAGCTCTCTCGTTAAAGATGCAGTAAATGTTTCATAAGTTTGCCCAAGAGAGCTTTCATGCACATAATCAAAACTTTGCAATTTTCTTTTTGAGAAGATAAGAGAAACATAAAATAACATATTAATTCAATTTTTTGCAATTGCACTTTTCAATTTTAGCTTTGTAGAACTGTATTTCAGAGATTCTGTATGACATACGATGCACTTGGGAATTCCGCTATCAGGTATTACAAACAGAATTTCTATCTAGACACACGTCTCGGTGGAAATGTCAAATATCGGGAAACGTAGACATTATACAAACCGTACCTAGGTGTACAGACGCTTTTGTGCATCTAATAATGTTTTCTTGTAATAATGTTCAAAGCGTTTCGACGCATGAAACGCGTGGGAGCAACGCTAGAATCCCAGATGGAAATAACAGTGCAATATGACTAATTGTGAGACACGTAGATAATTATTGTCCTTCGTTCGCTGCACGCCGTCTCACTCCGTATTTCCTACGCCAGCTATTGCGAAAGTTGCAATTAAAAATTAACGGAAGAGATCGGACGTGGGCGGGTTGTCTCTATTGGCGAAAGGTCTTGCACGATGAATTAGTAACGAATCTCATTGGAGAGTTGCGATGCAAAATTCATGACAGCTCGCTCGAATGCCTCTAAAGATGATTCCGGGAAATTATATTACTTGATTACACAGTGTAATTTATATATTCCGCGTTATACGGATTTAACTTGTACGTGACAGCGCATTCTAAGGATGCGGAGGAGTAGCTGGTGGGACGACAAAATCCAGCTTTGCGACTAGATTGTTTTTGCATTAATATTTTTCATTAAAACGAACCGAAGTCGGAATTTTATTAAATATTGCAGCCACGTCACGGGGAAACGCCTACGCGCATTATCCTTGCAGTACAAGTTATCAGAAAAACAATGCTTCAGCAATAGTATTTTTAGCGCATTTTCACGCATTGATTTTTTTTGTAATCGAGCATAAAGAAGCATACCGCAGACAAGAATTGTTCGAAAAGGCATTAAAGTTAATGCCAAGTTAATGGAGTGAAGCAAATAGTAGCATAAAAATTGTACGGCAATACAAACCTATCTTTCTGGCCATGAATATGAGCACAGTTATCTAACGTATACAATCGTAGTATCTAAATAATTCTGATCTTATCGCGCGGAGATATTTTTTATCGCGAGGAATTTGAGGCTCGACAAGAAGCGAAACATCTCTTCTGATAACTACGCCCCCGTATGTTCGTGACGTATACATTCGCTATAGCGATACGGTAGTGTAGTGACACGATATACTAGCATCATGCCTCAATCGTGACCTTTCCGAAAATAAAGTACTCTCATTCGCTATCACCTGCTATCCGATGTCAATCCTGCGAATGCCAATCCGTTCGTATGCTGATGTAAATCTTGACGTTCCACGTGGGCGTAGCGGTGAGCATTACGCTATGTGTGGAGTTCCTGTTACGCAATTGCGACAGTTAGACCGAAGCGTTTTGTACAAACAGTGATATTGAAGCTCGTAATCCGCGTTTGTCAAAATGCCACTTTCCACTTCCAGAAGCACGATTATTAGAGATTGCAATTTCTTGCTTGAAAAGTAACTTGCACGAATAGCAGCTAGAATCGGTCTCTTTGTGATGTCATTTCCGTTTTAAATGACATTTCGCGGTTACTAATAGGTCAGCAGGTATTTATAAGTTTCATTTTTTGCAACGAAGGGCAGATTACATCTAAAAACAGCGCTTTATTGAACTGTAATTAGCTCGCTGTAGACAATCAACATTGAAATTGATGTGATCGGATCAAGGATTCTCGTTGTAACGAACATTTCTCTTTTTTTTTTAAAACCGTGTTAAACGATCTCTCAATTTTCCCAGAAATGAACATTTTATTTCGCAAATGAGGATTCTTGGAAAATTTTTCAACTATATTCTCGTGTTATTATCTCCTTTTCAAACGATTTCTCTAATGCAATTTTCAATTTGCAAAAATCGTGGCAAATAAGTGTTTATCAAACGATAAACAGCATTAATTATCAATCGTCCGCTGTTGATACTAAATCGAGACTAAGTAGTCTATTAACTTTGAAATGAAGTCTCGCGTTTGCGATGCTGCAATCGAACATTCGTATTAACTCTAACCTCGTTCATTTTCACGAAGCTGCTACTTGCCCTCATTACCATTGTAAAACACCGTAGATATAATAGACGTTAAATCTCGTTAAACAGTAACGTTACTCTCATACAAAAGAAATCGTATTATTTAAGATAAAATTTTCATATAGACGGATGAAGTAATTACAGCAGTAAAATCCTTTTTAACTTAAAAAGTAATTATTCTTTTAATATTTTATACTTCCATAATAATAAAGATTCGGTTCCAAGTTTAGAAAATTATTAATATCATCAGGATTTGTAGCATAAATTTAAAGAAATGAGAATTAAATAGGTCTTTGTCGATTTAACATCAGTTTTTCAGCTCAACTAATTAAACTCAATAAAGGATTACAATGAAACTCGTTTTTTACTCAGGGCAATTAAACATCAAATAAAGAATCTCTCTTGGATTGTCGGCAAACCATCACTCTACAACACTCCCCGAGATATAATTCGCTAACGGTCTAAAACTGTCGAGCCATTTCTGTCATCTAGGCTTATTTAAGTATCTTTGTAATAATCTCGGTTTATTGATTATTTATTTAAACAATTTAGATCATTATCAAAATATCGTTGCACATGTCCCTCTAACGATATCAGGGTGGATCCTCGGGGTATATAATAGACCGTAAAGATTTATAAATAGGATAGGTAAAGTGCAGCCCACGTTATCGCTTTACGTCATGATAAAAATCGCGCGCGTCAATTCCGGGCTGAATCGCGGGATGAGCGTACGTAAACGGAAAGGAAAGTCGCGCGCGTGTGACGCGTTACGTTGCAGGCGCCGATTACGACAGGTACGATAATGCGTACGGCGTGTTGACGTAAGCGACACCCATCGTCCGCTGATGACCTTAACAGGTGTGCACATACTTAGCAGGCATGGCCATTATTTCGCGATGCAGAGTCGGAAGTGCGCCGGGGTCGCGGACGCGTTACCCAATCGCGATGTCACGAGTACCGCTTCGCACGTGCGCGCTTTTCGCGCATTTCTCTCGCGCACTGCAGTCCTACGCTTTCAGGATACTACCGGAGGATACTACGTGGGCAGGCGCACGCACGCGGTATACTGACACAATAAAATATAAAAATATGATGCACGAGACGCGAGAGAGCGAGATATGAGATATAATATCGCCGAGACACGCGCGATAAGATAATAACCGCAGGAAGTAACCAATTACAAAGTACACGTGACTAAAAGATAATACAGATACGTGGCCGTGTTGCATAATACAGTAGTAAAAGCTGTATGCTCGTGCGTTCTTTATTCGCGTATTTCGCGTGTTCGCGGTTCGATTCACTTGCAATCGTTTTTCAGATTTATGGGCTTGAAATTCGTTTACTCGCGGGGAAATTAACAAAAGTGACGAAACAACAGATGCTATCGACGCTTTCATTTTTAGTCGTCCTAAAAATTAGCTGTTGTTATGTTTTTAAATTTTAAAGAATAGAAATTTTTTTTATGTGTAAAGAGTAGTGTGTAAAGAGTTTCTACATTCTCTTTATACATATATCTTTTATATTTAACGCTTTTTAACATTTCGCCTTGTTGTTTGCGAATTTTGCAATTTCTGTTTGCCTTTTTTTTTAATTTTGCAAAACGTAACTTCTACACAAAGCTTTTATTACATTATATTGTTTATTTTATTCTCGCACCTGAAATATTGCTTTAAATTTCACAAAACGTCGTTGCCCCTGTGATTGTCGGTAAAATAATCTCGGTTACAATTTTTCTCTCACGGTCTAATTTTATTTTAAATTTTTATATGTTTGACATGACGCCCGTCTTCATAATAAATTCAACGCTCATATAAAATTTAATCTTCTGGTACAATAATCGTCCCTTAATTCCCGTAGACTTACGCTCCTATTTACGTAGTTTAAATTAATTGATTAAAATTTGCAAAATTAATTCCTTCGCCGTGCCAGACGCTCCGACGACGTTAATAAGATTAGCCAAAGAATCTGGGGCCCCACGTTATTTACCATAACCAATAGATAGCACGTAGAGTCATGGACAAGGTCGGTGGAGGCTATAACTGGTTTCATAATTTATTACGATTCCCTCGTGTGCCCCGCGCTCGGACCCTCCTATTTCATTCATTGTAAGGAAACGTAATGTAACGAGGAATTGTTGGCCTACGACGCGTCCGCGCGCGCGTGCACATACGAAGGGGGGGCCTCTAGGTAAGATAGTAGTATTTCCACTCGTGAGTCCATTCAGACATTTCCGTCGACCCAATCTACCGTTACATTCTATGAATCGGAAACGTCGGCGATAAGGCACGTTTATATGGTTTTCTTTTATTGACTCGTACGTCTCGCGGGAGCAACTTCGCGCCTCATTGAACATCGACGTGACGCTTTCGCGGTGAAAACGATATTGGGAAGTCCTCAGGGAGAATATATACGCGTCGTGATAACGTGACGGTATCCGCGAGGATTCATTTTACGGGCGATTTGCCTGATTCTGCACGTCCGCCCGGATCTCCCGTGTCACGCGCGGGGACTTGGCGTACGTATGTATTTTTAAACGATGATCTCAGTGCGCGAACGCCGCACTGTCGTTTAATCGCGCGATAACTGACCCGCCGCAACGTGTTACCGTAACGGAGAACCGTCCGTTGCCGATAACTTTGCTACGCTGCTGAGGTCGTTCAAGTACGAGACGGAAATCGAATGATTGAAACGTATCATGAGACCAGATAGGGGAATAGGGGAATCTGCGAGATTGACTTAAAGCTTGCCGGAGAACTTGAGAAAATTAATCTCAAAGTCGTGAAAATTAAATTTACATCGATTTAAGTAAGGAGTTGAGGAAAACTAATAGCTTAAACAAATTTGTCTTAATCTTATTATCTAAAATTATCTAAATCTTAGAATCATGAAGATTGCTTCTTCGAATTCTTCAACAAAGCGGTTTAACGACTTCTGTCGTTGAATTCTATTTTTAAACAATTTAAATTGTAAGCTACGTAGAGAGTTGCCAATGTTTTTTTCATCTCTTCTAAATGTACGTAATTACCATCTGTGAATGTAATAAGAGATAAAAATTAGTACGATATTTAAATTGATCAAAAATCTATACGGTTGTTTAAATTAGTAGCTGCCTCTATTTCAATACTTGGATACAAAAATATACAGATACATGCAAACGTTTAATTTTTTTATAATCTGTCACAGTTATTTCCACCAATTTTACACAACAGTTTTGTGATGAATCATTGCTTAAAATTATCATTTTTAATCTTGCTGGAGATAAATATGTAAATTATTTTTATCTGAAAAAAGAATAAATGTGAATGATTAATAGCGACATGTCGAAATTCAATGTAGTTTTTAGCGGCTTGTTTTTAACATGAGGTCCGTATTTGGAGCTCCAGACGAATTGTTCGAGGAAGCGAAACATCCGCACAGGAAACGTTTCAATTGCTCTTGCCTGAGTCAAAACTGTTCTGAAGTTTCAACGTTTCCACGAGCTCGAAATCACAAGTGTGTATAATCTTGTTAACTTAGTTCCATGATATAAAAAAAAATACGCGAGATGAATTTTTTTCGCATCAAAATCTATTAAAAATAGAAGCAATTAGGAGAGAAGAGAAGCAAAGCGATTTCCTAAAATTACATTACCTCTTGCCATTTCTGAATAATTGATTTCCTGGTTGGGTCATATATCTCACAGTCGGCTATAAAAGTAACTTTATTAAGTTGTTTTTATCTGCAAATATTGTTTTACTGCTGCAAATTTCATTAGCGCAAGTCGTTTGAAATATAATTATGTTTTTCGAGTTTCGCAAATCGTTTTGTTATAAGAACAAGTGCAAGGTTGAATCTTTTTCAATGCAGTCTTTATGACCTAAAATTATATGCCTAGGTTAGAAATTATATCTTTTTTTTTTTCCTAAACGTGCACAAAGTCTGGAAAAAGACAGAGCGCGTCGATGGCGATTCGTGATATCTATTTTTGCTCATGAGTTGCCGTAGTGGAAAACAAGGTCGTTAACCCGGGCTACGAGTACTGGTGGATCGATATAATCCGTACAAGAAAATGAATTCATCATGCACGAGAGAAACCTTCGTAGTTTCCTTTTTGACAAAATGACTAGAATTATTTTATCGATTTCTTTTTTCGATTGGTTTCAATTATAGACGTACTTGTTCTTTTCTCGTTACACATACAAACATGTTTAAATTAATTCAACAGTTTTATCGAACTTTACAAGAATATATTTTGCGACTTATAATTGAAATCATTTAGCATCGCCTTTTTTTAAATGGAACAATAAATAGAAGACAATAGAGTCACTTTTTTTATAACTTCTATATTATAATTACATTCTATATAATTTATTAATGTAAAAAGATAAAATGTACATAATTATAATAATTTTTTAAGCAAAAATGAAATTATAAAATTTATCTGGGAAAATCTACATGAAAAATATGATATGTATCAATAATATAGTCCGACTTTTTAATATTTAGCTTTTTATAATCAGTTTTTCAAATTATATCTCCACATGTATCTCATAATTTCTCAATCTTTTAAATCTTTCAACCTTTTATTAATCTCATATACATCAGCCTTTTTCTTCGATGTAAGTTTTCAAAGTATCGGATATGTTTGCACGGGAAATATCATTCTATTTTAAAAACAGATTTGTAAGTCAGACGCTAAAACTCACGAAAATTCGTTACAGCCGTCAGTGCA
>VBVR01003977.1:0-11876 GCA_011638315.1 Tetramorium parvispinum
ATGTTACCTCATATGAGATCTCATATACGTTCTTATTTAAGATCTCGTAAGAGAGATCGTATGAGTTCTCACAAGAGATTTTTCATTAGGGTTTTCGCGCGCACAGACACGGCGTTTTATTTAATCATAAACTATTTATCAATGGAGGCCATCACACGTATTGTACATTTCCGTAACCGTAATCGTAAGATTTCGACCAATCACATTTTTCAATTCGGCCGTCCGTAACCGAATTGACCAATCGTGATGCTCAATTTCTTACGGTTTTTACGGGACACTTGACGCTTCAAATGCTTCAAAGCGTTCTTCTTCTCCTTCGATCTTTATTAAAAAGAAAAGGAAGAAAAATGCTTTAAAGCATTTGTAGTGATTTATAGCGTCGAATGGACCGCAGCCTCTGTATATACAGATACAACGTTGCCAGTTCAACAACCACGGGGCACGGATTATTTTAGACGCGGGACGCGTCTGCGAATACCGAATACCGGAAGTGAGGGGAGAGCATTCCTGACGCCCCACGAGAGAGAGAGAGCCAACGAGAGCGTGTGCGCGCGCGCGTGCGGAGGTTGGTAACGCCGCGCGAGTAATTTCGACTAGGCGGATTTTTAAAAATCTTTACATCTACATAATGGCAGCGTGAGATCGGGTGGCTCGCAGTTCACCGCTAGTCGCGTCGGAAAACGCCTCGTCGCGTTCGACCTGCGCGTTCCTGGCACTCCGCGGATTTTCGTCCTCGAGGAAAGTGGACGGAAGGTACGGCCAGAGTGTGAGTAGAGAGCGGCCGATTCGCGCTTTTCGCGCCGGAACAAAGTCGAGCGGTCCGCGATATCGATAGAGTCGTTTCGTCGCGTTCTTCTCGATCGAATATCCAGTCAATTCTCTTTCCTTACGCGGCGAAAAAAGTAGCGAGCGAACTTTTTTTCCACCTGGCTGGCTTTTCACCGCGTTTTACAGCGCGCTTTTTCCACCTCATCTGCATCCTTTCTCCTTCGCTCTCTCTCTCTCTCGAGCTTTAATTTTCCTTCTTTTCCGCTCTATCGCTTTTTTTTTCTTCACATGTCCAGTCATTTTATATGTGCGTGCATTAAAAGCGCGATTTATATCGCCAACACACATCTCCTTTTACATCACGGTCTTTCGCAACTCGTTTGCTGATCTTGGAATTTGATGCTATCGATTCGCGAAAATAGTTGCCTTCAGATCGACAAGAGTTGTATTTTGTCGTTTCATTATTTTAGGAGTTTTCTTTATTTTGTTTCTTTTTTTTTTCAACAATCGTATTTTATCAAGACGCAGAGCTATTTTAGCAGAAGTCAAACGCAAATTACGCGCGAAAATAGAACTAGGTTTATGGATAGCTTTTATATCTTGGATCTGTTCTTCTTACTGCGTTACGTTGTGTTCCCTTTGCACGTAAAATAATCTTTGTGCACCTGGGAACAAATTTTTTTTACATAATTTTATATATAAAATATATGTCCACATATATTTTCTTTCTCTTGCATAAACTGTATTTGTATTATGTAAGAAAAATAATAAAAAGAATAATTAAAACATAAAATCAACAAAAAATTATAAAATTTATATTTCTTGCATATAACTTTTTAAATTTTCAATATTCTAAATCTTTATTGTCATATTACTCTCATTAATATTTTATTAATATTGTTAGTAAAGAAATATTTCATGTTTTTACTTTAAGAATTATATTAAAATCTGCTCTTCCAACAATTCCACATTAAAAATTATAAAAAGTCATCTGCAAGTATGAAAATGTCATTCACAGAAATTCAAATTATTATATTCTATTCTATTAGTTTTTTATTATTTTCTATTATTCTATTATTTTATATATTCTATTATTTTATTAAATTATTATATTATATTCTATTAGTTGCATGTATTTATAAATATTATACTATATACCGAATGGATCTAACAAACTATAATATAAATATATGAAAAAGAAAAATTTATTATTAATTTCACAGTTAATTTTAAAAACAATTATATAAGAAGTGTAATACTAATTTGTAATAAAAATTTTCAAAATTAAGTTTTTCAAAAATAAAGAAAGAACTTGGTTTCTCATTTACGGAAGTGTCACCAAGTTACATTTATTTGTTTAAATTGTTTAAATAAATGATATTGTCTAGTACAGATTAAAATTGCTTTAATATAGCAAAAGAGTTAGGTTCTTTGAATGGAGTACAACTAACTTGCTTTGTGCATCTGCTGGCGCACTTATATAAAGGGCAAAACAAATGTGTTGCACTTGAAACACATGGCTTGATGGCTATGATGAACCATATGGCTTCTCGAAGGAATCCGCGTTCTATAAATAGCTGCATACATTTCATCCCTTCATCACTTCCATCTACAAAAGAAAGGCTCCGAGAACTGCACCATAAATTGAGAAATATTACTTTTTTTATTTAAACAATAGTAATATGTTTAAATTCACAGAGATTGATAAAATTAATATTTAAAATAGTTTAAAATAGAAAATTTTTAAAATCTAGAGAAAGTATATTATATATTATTTAAAATTAAAAATCATACTTAAATAATATAAAATGTAATGTCTATATAAACAGAAATTGTAACTAATGTTTTGATACACAACTAAGTAAATGAATGAAATGATTCTTTTATACACGTTGGAAGGCGGTATACAGAACTGTGATCTATGCGGCTACCACTGACGATTAAGAGTAATTTATTGTGGCTGATGATTTCTCTCTACGGTTTCTCGGGGGTCATCGTGCGTGACCTGCCTTTTTCTTATCTCGATGGCACTGCATTCAATTAGACGCAGGAAGAAAGAACTCTGTAGTCTACAGAATAGTAGCATCTTTGTTCGTCATCGTCATGGCGTACGTTCATTGATTTTCTATTATCTTCTCGATCAGATTTAATAAGTGCCTATCGCCGAAAGGAATCTTTCTAATCAACTTGACACCGTCGAGCAGAACAACACTGCAGATTAACAGTTCTCCGGACAAACAACCAGTAAGACAATGAAACTGCCTGTTCTTTTGATACTCTTGTGTTGCTCTTGCATCGACGTTAGCTACACTAGAGAAATAACGTAAGTATCCGATCAGTTTACAATTTGATTTCGTACATGGCACTTCTTTCTTCAAATAAAAAAAAACTAACTTACAATTATATTATATTTATACTATCCTATAAATAATCATGTCAATCCTTACAGCCACGAAGACATTAAAGATGCTATGTTGAGCCTTGTGCACATGATGCGAGAGAATACGGAGAAGCTGGAGAGGCACGAAGCGAGGGAACGGCAACTCGGCGAGCATCTGAAAAAGATAATAGGCATCCTGACGAAGCGTGTGCCCGTCATAGACGGCCTGAAGCTGCAGTTGACCAAGTTGGACGAGAGGATCTCGGGAATAGAACATCAGATCGCACAGGTGATTACTTGCATTCCACTCAGTAAAATACAAGCGACTAATTCTTGAAGTGTTGACGGTGTTTCTTCGCGCAGAGGGACGAGAGAGAGCGTATACAGATGCAAAAGACCGTGGATAGTCTGGAAGATCTGGAGAGTCGCTTGGAGGGTTGGCTCACGAATATCGAAAGCAAGGTAACGGAGATCAACAACCGCGCCGAGGTCACGTCTGCCCCGGACAGTAATCTTCCCGACGTTCTCAATAAATTGAGTGGCATAGAGAGTAACTTGATGGACGAGGTTGCGAGATTCAAAGAAGGTCTGCATAATAACGTAGCAAAGATGAATAGAGAATCGGCCACGCTGCTAGAGAAGACACATACGATCTTCTCGGAGGTGATTTATTTATAATAAAAATAATATACATCTTCCTCGTGCATATTAAATATTTTAAACAATATAAATCTGAGTAGAAAGAAATAAGCATTATATGTGATTAGGCTATATTTTTGAGCTTAATAATATTTTTGCGTGAGTTTATATATATTTTCAGTCCAATATAAATCTGTTTTGGACTGTAGGTGCAACATGTTGCCGCTAAGATCGGAGAACTCGAGAAATCGCTAGAAAAGGTAAAACAGATGACGCAAAGCGTTCAGGAGAAACCATCGGAGCGGCAAGTGGATTTGTCAGCTTTTCAAGAACACGTCAAAACGTTAATGCACGAGCAAGAGCTGCTGGGACATAAATTACGAGAATTGCCTAGGTAACATTTACTCGATTCTCTTGATATCAATTTCGACAGATTTCTCCACGAGAATATGGGAACATGTAACATGTGACATCCTTAACACTTCGATACTAATTGCCACTTTACGTTGTAGGATAAATGAAGTACAGGCGCTCCACAACGAGACACAAGCTTTGTTGCAGGAAACTAAGCATGCATTGAAGGACATCGTTACACGGGGTATCGATGATATCGAGGATAGAATAACGGAGGGCAAAGAAGAAACAAAAGATTCGGTAGCGGCGTTACGGTAAATCCTGATAGAATAAACGCTAAATATGGCCTTTTTTTTATTAAATATCGAATTATCTTAAACAGACAAGAATTGGAATTGGCGGACCATACTTAGTGTTAAATACCTAAACGCATCGCGTAGCTTTTCCTCTTTTAATTCATGAGCTTTCTTAACAGGATGGACTTAGCTAACAATGCGGAACGCGTTAACCAGGAGCTACAGGATCTGGAAAAGGGCCAGTCCGTGATGGTTTCCATGGCCGATCACGTACTAGACACGAAGAAGAGAGTGGAGTACGGCGTACATCAGATCCTGCTGGAAGTGGGCGATTTGGTGAAGACCCAGGGCGTCAATATTAATAGCACTCTTAGCCAAAGGTTCGACGGAATCTCGAACGATATCATGGATAACCAGAACGGTGCCTTGGCGAACCTTACCACTAAGATGGAGCAAGAAATGAACAAAGTAACGATCTATTATTTGCTGACTGATCTGACCACTGCCTGAATTTGTTGTTTACTATCTTGATTACAGGTTTGGCGACAGATTAATGTCATGTACCAACAGATGACGGAAAGTGCTCGAGCTCTAGATAAATTGCATGAGCAGAATGAAGCCTATGTTAATGGCACAACGTCTACTATGGGTGGAATGGAAAACAAGGTAATAAAATACGCGATAAAACATACATTTAGTCTCAAATAATGAGAATTAACAGAAATCATCCATTTTTGGGACAAACTTAACGTCTAAATAATCGCAGATAATTTAATATTTATTCTGAATAACGTCCAACATATATTGTCCTAAATTTATTCACTTTTCTGCAGGTTGGCGAGATAACAAAACGCATGACGGAGGTTGATGAGAATTTGAATTACCTGCTCGGCCGTCTCTCCTTAGTCACGCAGGAATTCAATCAGATTAAGACAGGATTAGGGAACGCATTGGACAATATAAAAGCTTCTTTCAAGGTGGTCCAAGAGAAGGCGTTGGATCTGACTCATCCGGGTCCCCATCCACTTCCGGAAAACTATAAGAACCCGAGCGAATCTGAGACCAGGAAGCCAGACGGTAAGCCCCTATCGGACTTCACGAGTCACATCGCTAATGTACCCTCCAATTGACTTTGAATCAATATACTCTCAAAGCATTTTGATCACTTGCGTATACTTACTGAGACAATATAAAATTTTGTAAACATTGAAAGTTTTCTTATTTCTTTTTTTTTCTCCTTACGATCGTCCGAACTTATGTTTAAATATTTCGTCTCGCAGTTACTCGCTGTTGATTTTTTCACTGCGCAAACCATTTGTTTTAGTTGTGACCGTAAAGTAAGCCATTTGACTCTCAGATCATCATGGATTAATCATCAATTAGCGGAAACCATCTTCATCTTTAGTGAATTAATATCCAGCACTGCACATCGGCGATCTCATCATCACCGTTATAATCATCGGACTGTAATACACTTTGGTAAATTTTTAAATATACTTTTATTCTTATCCAAGCAGAACAAAGCCATAATGTCAAAATGGCATTAAAATGACTCCAAAATCGTTTTAACGCTATTTTAATGCTATTTTGATGTTATAAGGACTTTTTGTTCTGCTTGAGTAATCTGTTTTACTACTTCGGTTCAAAAATGTTTAAAAAAAAACCCGGTACGTAACAAAATAATATTCATTAAGGTATAATGTTACATATATTTAAGAATGTAATCAGCAGACTGCGGATGCAAATATACATTTCTAGGGAAAATAAATAAGAGGGTTCATAATTTTAAATGATTGCTTCGTTGTTAAATGATTTTAAAATATAATTTTTACATCGAATAATTTATATAACATCCGCAGTCTAATCATTAGTGTTAGACGAACAATACGACATAATTAACTTCCATAATTTACCATATCATTTAATCTCTGCGTGACAGAGAAAGAAAGGAGGATATTGCGTTAATAGAATACTACAGATTTTACTGGAATGTTTCTATTGCCTACTACTTATAAAAAATAAATAAACTTTACGAAACAAAGAACTCGAAAAAATTGATTCAGACTTATGAATATTTTTAAAAATTATTTCATTTAAAACATGTCTTAATTTCTAATTATTTAAAAAAATTTAAGTCAAATTGATTCTCACACGACACTTACAGGTTTAAATGAGAAGGATAAAGAAAATTACAGGACTTTGAGGAGAAAAATGTTATTCTGCATATAAAAGTATTAATATAAGCTCATTGAAAAGTGAATATTTCAGCAGATATTGTATCCCAATTTTACTATAAAACATGAAATATCTTTTGAAATATTTACTTTCGAATAGCCGTAATTTAATATTTTATACGTAGAACGGCAGTATTTAATTGATAATGTATATCAATGTGCTATAGACGTTTGTGTTGTAACAGTTCTTTATTTCTAAACGGTAGAAAATATTTTTACTTACGCAAGAGTGCAAAGAGGGACTGACGGAGCCTGCATGCGTTGCAATAATTAGATCCGCGTTCGCTGCGCGCAAGCGAAAGCCTACGCTTGGAAATGAATTTTTATCTCTTTCACTGGTAAATCCTTTTTTTTTTGGCAAATACAACAAGTGATCGTGATTCTTATAGCTTTCACAACGCGTCGGAAGGAGCCCAACCTCCGTTTAGATCCATGTTTCCGTCAAGGGATCTGAGAAATGAAAGACTTCGAGAAACAAAATTTTCACAGACTCCCACTTTTCTGCGCAAAGAGAATAAAAAATGTGTGTTTCAAGAAATCTAAAATTTTGGGAATCGAGAAATTAAATCGGCACAATCTCCAATTTTAAAGAATTCAAGCGATCGCTGCAAAGATTCCAGGATATAAGTTTCTGAAAAAGAAAAAAATCTATAACGGCAGGAGTTAAAAAAAATTTACGCCGCTCAAAAGATCAAACAAAGGTAAGTCCGAACCGGAAGTTCGTGGCTCCCTACAGATCGCGCTGAATATAATAACGTACCTCCTAAAATCTCGAGAACGCATCCTCATTTTGAGTTCAGCAAACCGTTATTATTTACAATATGCAATGTGTACAGATTAAAATCGCTAATCGCCTTGCCTTAAACCATGAACCGGCTGGCTGTTGAACCTAAGATCGCATTCGTGAGGTCACGCTAGGAACCGCAGAGAGGACCGAAG
This sequence comes from Tetramorium parvispinum, assembly GCA_011638315.1. NCBI lineage: Eukaryota > Metazoa > Arthropoda > Insecta > Hymenoptera > Formicidae > Tetramorium > Tetramorium parvispinum. The sequence continues at coordinate 7,611 of VBVR01003977.1, forward strand.
ATAACGCGTTTTTTTTTTCTTTCTTTTTGTGCAATATTACGAGTCTTCTCCTCGTCTCCCCCCATGCCCTCGTTTTGCGTATGTTCGAAGGGGCGACACGTACGACAACCTCGACAGTGTACCATTACATCACATTACATTACATTATACTTTGAGCTCCAATGTTTTTTTTTTTTCTTTAAGCTATGTGAACTGTATAGATAGAGACGTACTTTACATTAAAGCATAAGTCCATTTAAATCACGTTAATGGACGACGACGCGGTTTTTTTTTCTTCTTGCACGCCTATGTACGTTGAGGATTAACGACTAAACAACGACAACGTCTTGTTCTGCCTGTCTGCCAGCCCGTTCGATACGCTGCAGCAAGCTCATAGTTAAGCATCGGTTAATAACATCGTGTAAGTGTAAGTAGCTCTGTCGGTCCGTCGCGAAGACCCCTTCGGCGTTTTCCTTTCCGATGACCTTCGGCGCGAAAGAGAGAACGCAGAGAAAAAAAATCGTACGTACTCGCCCAGAGACCGCGGAGGCTCCGAGGGCCGAAAGCGTGACTAGAACTTCTTCACATTTCCAAGAAGGTCGAAGGCCAAAAGAAGACTCTCCCGAAACCGCGCTATCTTTGCGACGATCCAACGTTACAATTCACCGCAGTGCTGGATCCTTTAAAAACGATGCCTTACGTACTTGCGAGCCCTCCCTAGGACAAGCGGTCTTTTTGATAATCGAGAAAGTTAATCGCGCCGATTCTTCATCGAAGAACGCCTTTAACGCCGGTGAACTAAACTGCAATCTCGTAACGCAGGACAATAAAATGTTTGCAATTTGCAAAAGTTTCGATGTTGAAGAATGAAACGTCGAGCCCTTTTCGCGACTCAACGGGGCAAGTTGCTGCAGTACGAACAATGAAAGAAAAGGTGATCGACGTTGATGCAATCGATTCTTCGAGTATATAGTAACTTTGCTTTAATTATACAGAATGACATAAAATTCAAGCCTAAAGACACTTTAGCAGAAAAGTCTGCGAGGAATTAAGTAACAGGAAATACATGCGATCCTGTAATACCGAGTAACCATTTTTAAATATAGAGATTCAAGATTCAATTAAATCGTAAGCTACGGATATTAAAGAATTCTCTATCCGCAAATCAGATATACAGCAATATTACAATTTTCAGCAGACACCATCGCGTGATTCATAAAAGAAAACGACTCTTTAATTACAGCTTACAGTTGATTATCAATCTTCAAATTGTTACAAAAAAAACATTGTTATTTGAAAGAAAAATCGCTTGTACTTTTATTGCTTAATTCTTCGCAAAATTCTTTTCCCTTGAAGTGCTTTCATACTGAAATTTTTCGCGCACTCTGTACACGCGCTATAATTCACGTAGGATGTAATCGCGCTATGTGCCCATGATATAACATACCTTATAACTCTAGCGGAAACGCGCACAGGTAGAGAATCATATCGCCCCTTCCCCTTATATACATATACACACCCCCAACGCGATGGAAACATCATTGTTCACGAGCGATTGATTTAGCTCCTAATCGTTTTTTTTTTAAGCGGCGAGTCAGAAAGTCCGCGACGCGTACCTTACACTCTTTCACTCTTGTTTAATCTTCTTTCCCTTTCATCCTTCTCGTCTCTCTCATTTTTGGACAGCTCAAAGATAGCAGAGTGTAAAAAAGGATAGTATGAGTCCCTGCACGGCTGCTCGTATTTCGTTAACTTTGTTTATACAAAAGGGTTTCCTAAATAAAGCTACGTAAATTCGGAGTATTGGACGCGTTACCGGAATGCACAGATTCGTTCTATCTCTGTCTCTTTTTTCCTCAATTGCCTTCCTTAAGAGCGTGTCTTTTCCGCTTTTCGCTTTCCTTTCTCTTCAAGAGCGAGGCGGAAGAGTGCTGGATACTCGCGTTTAATTCGTTTTGTTTACATGAGACGCGTGCAATGCGCGCATCTGCCGTGGCAGTTTTTTCTTCATATCTCTTTCTCTATCTCTTTTTTTATATCCATTTGTCTTCTTTTATTATTATTAATATTAGTACTATTATTATTATTGTATGTCGTGGATGTCCAACGTGATCAACACGAGCTAAAAAAAAAATGAATTCAGAAATGAAGAAATGAGAGAAGCATTCTGAGTTGTTGCAAAGATTCTAGCCTCCGAGTTGTCGAATTCCAAAACAGAAAGAACTTTCAAAGATCTCAGTTTTCTGTATCATCGAATGCAAAACTTTATACGAATTAACGCGGACGTTTAAGAAAAAGTTCCCTTAGAATCTGGGTTCCCGGATTGCAAGGCTAACATCCAGGTGCAAAAAAATCCTATCATCCCCAGTGATGGATTTCTCCGTCTAGGAAACTCTTGCAACAACCCTAACGGCTCATCGTCGCACGAATGAAAAAAAAAAAAAAAAACAATGTCCATGCGGAAACAATGTCAGAGACACAAATGAAAAATCCTGAAGCACATACACGCGCGCACAGAAGTCTTGAACGATGCACGATCCCCGGTCTGTCCACTCGACGCGAAACGCCGAGGACACGGTTGATCGCTACTGACGGTGGTTATCCCCGAGCGATGGGTAAGTCCGCGAGGTATCCGGCTCACTCTTCCTCAATAGATTGTACTCTTTAGAAGTTGACTAGGGCTTAAAGCGGCTGCTAGCTCGAGTCGCTCGAGGTGGACGCGCGCGGCTGACGCTTGCCACGCCTTCGGGGGTGCGAGTGGTCCTAGCTGCTGGTAGACGCGATAGGACTGACCGGGCTGAGGGGGCTGCGCGCCGAGTCCCTCAGGACACCAGTCAACGTCACCACCAGCTTGCGGCTGCCAGCGTGGTCGCGGTGCTCGCCCAGCCAGATGCCCTGCCACGTGCCCAGCGCCAGCTTGCCGTCGGTGATCGGGATGCTCAACGATGAGCCCAGAAAACAGGCCTTCACATGCGCCGGCTGTCAAACATTTGAAATATTCAGAGTCATTTTATAAACTTTCAAATCATTCACTCAAATTATTCACCAATCAAAGAAATTTTTTACACAATTTATTCTCTTGCAACTGAATTTATTAAATATGTATCTCCTTTATCTTTATAATAATTTTTTAATCAATTGATTTATATAATTCGTTAAAATATACTAAAATATGCATTCTTGAAAAATATTTAATGTAGAAAATAATGACATTTGCTTTAACATGGAGTCAAGTTTTATTCTATTGAGATTATTTGTAACGTAAAAAGAATTTAAAGTATGTTACTTTCCCAAAGGAAGAAAACGAGACATCTTCAGCGGCCATGGGAGCTTACCATGTCGTCGGGTCCTTCACAGCTGTGCCTGTACTCCAAGCCTTCAGGAACTATTTTGTTAAGCATCATTTCCATGTCGTCTCTCACGTCTGGATCCCAGCTCTCATTTAACGCTAAACTAGCTGAGGTATGGAGAACTATAGAAAAGAACGAATTTAATGTTTATCACCTCGTAAAGAGAAATCGCTCAGTATATTCCTTCTTACAATGCATCGCTCATTTGTTGCAACAACGACAAACTCAAAAATCGTCATTTTTTTAATTACTTGCAAAAGAATGATGACAATTCGATACACTGAATGAAAAGCTAATATACAACTACATACTTTCGCTCTTCTACCATCAATTATTGATATTAAAATGGCATTTAAAAATAATATTAAATTTTAACGACTCAAATACATTTTCTGCTAAACTTTGCTCTTCGAGCAGAGTCGTTGCAGCAGACGAGCGACGTACATATTTCAGTGAATATCAGCATCAAAAACAAGACTCGATATCGTTAATCTACACACTCGGAGGCAAATGCTCGACAACCAGACTGTTTGGAGAGAGGTTAGTGGTACTCACTTTGGATATGGCAGAGACCAATGGAAAACTGGCAGAGCTCAGGTACCTGCCTGAGGATCTCCTCGGTGACCAGGTGAACGCCCCGGTGCTGCGGCCTGAGGTTAATCTTGGTCTGGTACCAGCCGGAGCCGATCTGGATGCCGCGGTTCGAGGAGGCCATGGCTGCTCGTCGAGGTTGCGAAGGCGGGCGGAAGGGGAGAGAGGCAAAGGCCGTCGGAGACGGCTTTCCCCAAGGGCTACGCTAACCGTCGGCGAAACGGCGGGCTACTCCAAATGGCCGCGGCGGGATCCCATTTGGCGACGGTCGCGGATTCGTCGTCGCGTGCGCCGCGATCTGATCTGCCGAGCACTCGAGCCGCAAAAGAAGGTTAGGTTAGGAACG